>SCHK01212149.1:0-11478 GCA_004124795.1 Poropuntius huangchuchieni
TGTTTTATATGACTTTTGTATTTTACTTGTGTTCTTTTTCTATTCTTGTATTTTACTTGTGATTTAGTTTGTAAAGTGTCCTTGAGTGTCCAGAAAGGCGCTTTAAATAAAATGAATTATTATTATTATTATTAAAATTATAGTGTATAAAATTATGATGTTCTGCTCCAGTGAGCTAAACCTGAGAATCAAATCAGTCTGATTTGTAAATTAATCGTTTTTGAACTTAAAAGGCTCACAAATCATTTATATTTCTTTATAAAACGTTATATATAATCAAATGGACTACTTCTACAATCTTTTTCAGGTGTTGCTTCAGTGAATGCTTCAGTCTCCATTTATTGTATTACATGGAAAAGATCAACCGATAAGTTCATCGAAATATCTCCTTTTGCATCCAACATTTTTTCCCCCACTTTTTGTGGCTTTAGTGTGTTTTTAATCACTTAAATGGAACAGGGGAAAAAAAGAAAGGTGTTTAGCTCCCAGTATTCTGCCGCTCCTTGATCTAGGATCTCAAACCGAAACCTGTTACGCCACTCTGTTATTTATCAATCAAGAGCCAATCTTAGCTCTCCTTTCTTGTAAAGATCAACAGTAGCCAGAGAGCGATACCAGTAGCTGATGGTGGCGATAAACCTGTGATCTGTGGAAACATGGTGCCCCACTGTTACAGCGATGAAGGCGATGGGAGCAGATAAGCCATTATACCAGCCTCGGCTTGTCAGCTGTATTGTGCTCTTCCTCATAAACCTATTCAGTGATTAAGCACCTGTTTGCAAAGCCAGGCTCTAGGAAAATACGCACACAGGTGTCAGACAGCCGTATAGTAACAGCCCGCTTCGCAAATGGTTTTTAAATCAGTGCAGTCACGATCAGATGGAACCGACGTCCTAATTTGTAGAATGTCATACGGCATGACGCGCATTTTTAATGCAGCGAATGGAAATTTCCAGGCTTGCTCATAATGAAAGAATATCCTGATTTAAAGCTGTTCCATTTCCAAAAAAACAACTGTTCTTTTTCAGAATTAGAACATTGTAATCCTATGGAGTAATGCAGAGAGAATGCTCTGCAGTGTAGATGATGTTCTACATTAACTCATTTGATTATTTTCCCAACAAAACTTTACTTTTGAAGTGTCCATCTAATGTGAAGTTTGCATGGGTAGGTGAACGCAGTTTATTTCTTTTGGCCAATCATCAGCAAGAGAACAACTGGATGTGCTCCAATCAAAACAGACTTCGACTTTAGTATGCAAATGTGTTGGAGAAGTAATTTCTGCATTTACGGCTGTGTTTACTGACCTTTGATACTTGCAGATGATATGTCAAGATCAAGCACAAACCAACACTGTGATGCAAAAGCAACGGATACAGTCCAAATCAAACAGGAGAGGCTCCAGACTTTGACTAAAATAGTTGCAAATGTGACAAAAATGCAAATTTGCAATATTAATTTAATATGTAGTCACCATTGGTGATAGTCGGGAAAACTGTCTTAAAGTAAGTACCCTTATGAAAGGTTTCAACAACAATTATGCTAGTGTTTCCGATTCAAAATGAAGTAACTCATATGAACTAGTTCTTTTCAATGAGTCAGTCGTGATTTATGAAACAGTGTTGAATCAGTGAATCGTTTACGGCTGACTCCCTCACTGAACCGTGAGTCTTTTTTTTTTTTTTTTTTTTTAAAGATGTGCTATTTAAAATAATAATTATATTTGAGACTCTGTTTACAGACTAAAAAAAAATACATTTAAATAAAAAAATATTTTTGTTGTTTTGATAAATTAATTCTATTTTATAATAAACATATACAGATAAAAAAAATTAAAACAGTAAATATTAGATAATAAATTAAATAAACAGTGATCAAGTAATTTGTCAGCTGAAAAAAATAAAATAAAATAAAATAAAATAAAATAAAAAGCCTTTCATTTTAGGATCCAGTGGCTCCCTCAAGAGTTTGCTTACTATCTTGCCTTCGCTTTGAGAATTCACTGCGCTTGCTCTGTTTAGGTCGTAAACAGCCTCTTCTCAAAAGCGGAAGTGTTGCATTTCAGTGATAAAGTTTATCAGCTCCTAGGGGTGTCGGAGAAGCAACAGAGGGGCCCTAAAACTTGCCCAAAAACACTACAGAAACCATCTCATTCTCACCCACACAAGTTAATTCAGTGGTAGCAACAAATTTACAGACAACAATCAATCCATATTTAGTTTCTTCAGCAGTTATATACAATTGACGTCACACTTCCAAAATTCATATTGCATGGAAAATGCATGCTTGCTCAAACAAAAAACAATTGCAACAAGTGCTCTTTCTCGTGGAGGGTTAATCAATAGCATTTCAACCCTTTCTCAGTGTACTCTAAAAACACAAAGCAATCATTGTGGCTTCATTTACGTGTTTCTGCCGCCAACACAAAATGTACCCATCATCAGCACGGCAAAATGTTGACTTCCCGTTAAACAAAACACACTGCCATTATCTCACATCTGTCATTATTTAAATTACTGTATGTCTACAAGAGCAACTTTCGTAATACGCCACACTAAAAATACTCGAAATGCTCATTTTGTCTTATTACATTGTGCTAGACATAATGTTCGAGCTGCCTCGTGTTTAATGAAACTCACTGGAGACCTGGTCACGGTGTACGAAAACCAAAGTACACAGTTTACGTAAAAGGCCTTTAGACATCACAGGGCTGATCAAATTTTACTCAATGTACTCGTAAGTTGGTGAGCTATACGCTAAATAATGTGATTTGTTTGTTGAAATGGGCTACCTGACACCCGTGAACTCACTGCTTCAAGCATTTGGAGATTGAAGTCGCACAGAATGACTGGATTCTGAGTTGTTCTTTTCTCTCCGCTTCTGCCTTTCGGTTTCCACCGCAACATTTTTCTCCTTACATCAAGTCTGCCGTGGATTCAGCAGCTTGAACTTCATGTCCACAAGAAAAATGAGTTTTACATTTGTCAAATAAAATTAAAAAACGTTTTTTTTTTTGTATAGAGCGAGATCAGTTAAGTCTCTTATGTTATAATCTGAAATTACATATAAAGACTTAACAATAATGCTTTAAAAAACTGAATCTTACAATCTGGTTTGATGTAAATCTGTAATGCACAATATTTTTTTTTGAAAGACAAAAAAGCTGACATTGTGCTGTTTTATTATTTCCTCAAAACCCAAAATTTTAAAAAATGTCTCTGCATAGTGTCTGGTGCACATGACTGTTTGGATGTTAAATGCGTATGCGTGTGCATTGTTTCCACTTCATTGTGGGTAGGAAATGTCTCCAGGGCTTGCCCACCCAGACCCCTGTAACAGCTGTTGTAAACCCTGTACTGTGATAGTCAAGTGTGTCTTCCCCTTCTAGGAAAAACCTTTCCTGAAAAGCCTCTTTAAACAGAGCAAAAACAATATCAAGTTTTAGTAATTTTAGTGGATTCCAAATCCTGTGTTGTCTATGTTATTTTCTGTGACATGTTTACCAAAATTGCATTTTGACACCAAAAATGTATTATTTTATTGTTTATGTAAGGATGTAGTTTATGTTTATGTAGTGTAGTTTAAGTATTTAGTTCCTGTGTTGCAGAAGCAGAGTTTATACAATTGAAAAACCACAAAAACACAACTACTTTACAATTGGCCTCTTGCAGTGGGTCATTAAAATAACTACCATACTATCTGAATAAAAACCCACAATTGTCGGATCACTATTTGCATTGTAAATCTGACTAGTGATAATGTATTAGGAAACAAAACAATACTGAAGTGTTTGTTCCTGTGGACAATGTTGGATTAATTATAATTTTGGTATGGATGAAGCATAATTTTGTCATTGTGTCTTTTTTTCTTACTCTCATTTTCTAGAGAATGTAGCATACGATTTTTTTTAATACTTTTCATTGAAGAGACACTGTAAATATAGTTAAATGTGTAGTCTGGTGACATAGCTAATTTTAAGATGGGTATCTGTATATTTTTTGATGATAATATACAGTATATGATGTATATTACTTTTAACTTGTTATATTTTTTCTCTCTGAAGTAATTGTACAGTTAAAAAAGATTTTTTTTTTTTAAATAAAGAAGTTAACTATTATCAACTATTTAAAGTCAAACGAAAATAAACAAAAGGGCAAGTGTGCTTCTTTTAAGACGGTCAGTTCTCTTAAGTGTTTAAGAGAAAAGGCCAGATTTAGAGCGCATGGTTTCTCTTTCATATCAGAGCTTGTGTCCTGTTCCATTCCTCATACTTTTCTTCTGACACACGTTCTTTTAAAGATAATGCCAAACCAAAGCAAAAATTCCTCCTCATGCCAGTTTCCCTCAAGAACATTAAGTGTTGTAGCTCCCCCGAGGAAGCTTCATCTGCATTAGGTTTGACTGGCCCGCTTGTTTCGGTGTATTCCAGCAATAAACACGAGCAATTATGAGCCTAAGCCTTGTATTTTTTTCCCCCTGCACAAACTTCACCTGACTGTTTCACATTCCACCGTAAGCAGTACCATAACAAGCTGTTCATTTTTGTGTGAAATGTTGTATGCGTCCAGTCGCTCTGTAATCCGAGATAGCTTCAACACTGCCCGGCTCAACCTTGACGCACTTCTCACAGGTCTTCATCCCTCCTGAGAAAAGTGGCTACAAGCGCATTCACAACTTTGGGTCATATGATTACAGCAGGTTTGAAATTCACCTGACATGTGATATAGAGCAAGCTGACCTTACTGACATGGCACTGACTCTTTGTTGATCAGTGCAGACTTAATACTTACATGCATTATCAAGAAGTACAATTTTGCTCTTCTGAACATCTTGGAAAACTGATCAGATATATTGTACTAAAATAAATCTTGGCAAGGTAAAGTGTAAAACTCTAAGGCTAAAAGCACTGAAGTAAGAAGAGATGGAAACTCACAAATCTGCCTCAGCTTCGGAGAATTCACTGAAGAAGGTGCTTCCGTTGGAGTGCGGCTGTCCCGGTGACGGCTCGTCGCTCCTGTAGCTGCTCTGGCTGCTCCCTCCCTCTGACAGTGTCTCTTGTAATACGGGGGGCTTCTGGAATGATCCCGACATTTCTGGCTCCGCAGACCCCAAGAAGCAGGGGCATCGAGTCCGAAGCCCCTTGAAAAGGAAGTTCATTTTCAGAGTGGGTATCCAGGGACAGCCAAGAAGGTTCTTGAAGGCTGCACGAAACTCTGGGCTTCGGCAGTAGATGATGGGATTGAGGCCGGAGTTGATGTAGCCTAACCAGTTTAAGAAACGAAAAACATTCTTGTCCGGCAAGTCTCGATCGAAGACCTTAATGATGTTCACCACGAAGAAAGGCAGCCAGCAAAGTGTGAAGACGCCCATGATGATGCCCAGTGTCTTGAGGGCCTTGTGCTCCTTGACGACGGTTAATCTCGACGGTCGCCTTCGGGAACTTTTCCGCCTTGCTGTCGTTCCTCCGACGTTATTGCACGTCGAAGGCAAGTTGTTGTTGCCGTGTAGCGTCGGCAGTACCTGGTTTCCCATGCACTCATTTTGGAATCTCAAACGGTTCTTGTCGATGAGCTGCACCTGTCGTGTGGCAATGATAAAGACACGTGCGTAGACGAAAATCATGATGAGTAGTGGGATGTAGAACGAAACCACCGATGAAGTGATAGCAAAGTACATGTTTATTTCTAAATCACAGCACGTGGGTTTGTCATAACATTCTTGTGCATTCTGGTCATCCTTGACACGATAGTACTGATTCATAATGGGAACAAAGGAGATTAGAGCCGAGACCAGCCACACGACACAAACGATAATTCGAGCCCTGCACTTATTCAGAAGCAGTTTATACCGCAGAGGCCGCGTAATTGCAATATACCGATCCACCGCAATGATGCAAAGGGTCTCTATGCTGGCGGTTACACATAACACGTCAACCGATGTCCATAACTCGCACAAAGTCTTTGAGTTGAGTTGCCATTCCCCCGTTACGACTATCGTGGCACCGGGTGGCACCACCAGCACCCCCATTATGAGGTCAGCACATGCCAGCGACATGATGAAGATATTCGTCGTAGTCTGCAGCTGGGAGGTGCGTGCGATAGCGATGATGACCAGAAGGTTACCCACGACGATAACGGGGATGATCATCACCATGATGAACAGCAACCACAACTTAAACTCATGTTCTTCATGCCCTGGAGATGTCGCATTGATTGGTAGACTCACATTGGAGCTCACATTGGAGAGTAGAGTGGTGTTTTTTCCAATTTCCATGTTTCCGTATTCAGAGATCAAGACATGCAATTTTTCAAACTGAATCAATCAGCAAACCTAGCTATGTGCTGGAAACGTCTAAAGCAATTGAGATACCATGATGATGTTACATTTAATCTTGCATTTGATACCACCGTATCTCCAAATCTTGAAAAACAGCATCAATTCTGTTTCACGTCTCCTTCAGGCATCCTAAAGGTTGTGCACATCCAAAGTCCTGTAGCATTTGAAGCAAACATATCTGTCATGTTCCACACATCTGAACTGCAGATGTAGGAGGGAAAAATGTCCCTTTTGCTCGGAGTTAAAACTGGTCCATGAGAGATGAGGGAAAAAGCATTTGAACTTTTTGAAAAGCTCTTGAAATCACCAGAGAAAAGGCAGATAAGCAGCCGTCCTGTTGAAGTAGTCCGCTGAAGTGGAGGAGGTTCAGTCAGCGTGTTACCGCTGCGTGTGTGGAGCGGGCGAGTGGAGTTGCCTCTATTGCCAAAAGCTCAAAGGAGCAGTGACACTGCCGACAGTCAACAGTGGTAAAACACTCTCTCTCTCTGATAATGCTTGCTCCCTCTCTCTCTCTTGGAGTTGAGCGTTCAGCATGCTGTAGTTGCAGTCACATTTCACCCGAGGGGTGGAGTTGTAAAGAGTGCCTCACACACACACACACACACACACACCCACCCCCTCTCCGTCTCTCTGACCAACAAGTACACAGTCAGCAAACATAAAACACTTTTTATCTCATCTGTCATGCATCAGATATAGACGTACGTGCAATAATATATCTCAAAAATAGTAATGTTTAAAGTGAAGTTACTAAAGGAAACAACTAAAAAAAAACTACTTTGTAACTATCTCCACTCAGAAATTGCTAGTAAATTTCACAAATATTTGCCAAGAAATGAAGAATTTTGAAGATTTTTTTTGCAGTATAAAAAATAAAGGTTCCAAAAAGGAGGGGTTTTGTAGTAATGCTATAGAAGAACCTTTCAATAAACAGTTTCTGAAAGAAACATTTCTTTTTCTAAGTGAAGAACATCAATACTCTAGAGAATTTTCACTGTAAAGAACCATTCGTGGAATGGAAATATTCTATGGATTTTAAAGTTTTTTATGGAACCATAGATGCCAATATCTTTATTGGCATCTATGGTTCCATAAAAAAAAACTTTAACACCTTAAACAAATGCAGCTAAATTAAAAAAAAAATAAATAAATAAATAAATAAAAAAAAGGGCTAGTGTCAGTACAGTAAACCTACCAAAAAGTCTTTAAACATGTTGGTTAAATAGGTTTTTGAATGTATTAATACGTATTGTATTATGTTTTATGTTTATGTTTTACTATTAAAGTAACATTAAATGAACTAATTTTAAACCTCTCTCTCTCTCTCTCTCTCTGTGTCTCTCTCTCTCTCTCTCTCTGTGTATTATGTATATGTTTATTTATTCATTTAATATGCCATTTTATCTTATGCATCTTACAGTTTATACATTTTATGGGTATGTGTGTTCCCTTAGAAACTGAACCTATGGCTTTAATGTTGCAAGCGCAAACACTCTACATGTTTAATTCAATTAACTGACAAATTAGGAGTAAAAGGATTAAAAGTTCATAAAAATTCTTGCTGTTGTCAATAGGTTAATTTTTTAGTGATACATTTTTACCTTTATACTGCTAATCTGACAGGACAAAAAACGATAAGCATCAACAATAACATGACACTTCAAATCAAAATGAATTTTTATGTTGGCATTGAAGTAATCATTTCCTCAGAAATTCATAGATAATCCAGTGTTTCCATGTCTAATGTCCTGGTCCCAGGATCAAGATGTCTTGGTCTCCATCTCACCCTGAGTGTAGCTGCCGTAACCAGCCAGGCCTGTTTAGACAGCGCTATCTGTTCATGCCCATCTCCTTCTGTATTGTACTGGTGTTACATGTTCAAAGAAAGTCAGAAATGTTTTTGTATGTCAAGAATTCAGTCACATGGCTGTCTGAGGCTCTGTCAATCATTCTGTGCTCAGATTAGTTAGAGTCAAACTGATGACTGATAGTGCTAATTGTGAATTCCTTCAGAGTCTGGCTTTAATTGGAAGTAGTTTTGTTAATCCCCTAAAATGAATGTTATGTTAAAAAAAATTACAATGTATTACATACAATAATAATTATTATTATTATGATTATTATGAAATTACCATGCAATAAAACCTTTTTATATATATAGAAAATGATTGCATTAGCTCAGCTAACTACTGTACTTTAAACAAAAGAACAAATCAAATTTTTACGAGAGCAGCTGCAAAGTCTGTCATGTTACATCCCAACCTGTTGTGGCGTATCTTCTGCAATCACATTCTGCTGTGTTCTGTTGCAATGTTTCGCGATATGAACAGGATACCAGCTCCCTCGGGGCCGTTGTTCAGCACTAAAAATAATAGATGCTTATCTGGCCTGCGACTCACGCCAACCTGGCCACAACCAGGAAGAACAATCAAGACAAATGCCTGGCATGCCATTCAGCTGCGAAAATCTGGGCAGAGTAGTCGCCAAGGTCTTTGTCATTAAGTACTTCCTTCCCTCCTCTGTCTCTTTTCCTCCTCTCTGTCTTTCTGCCTGACGTTATCTTATTTTGTTCACACCACTCAATACGTTAGCGTGTGCTCTCGGTTGCAAACCCTTGTGAAAAAGAAGTACAGTTTTTTCCTCTTTAAATAGAGTACTAATTATTGCACTTTAGAAGAATACACCGAGGTGCAAACTGCAATTAAATGAAATAAGTAGGACTTAAATACATCTTTATAAGTAATTTCATAATTAATCTTTTAGTATACTTAATTTGCCTTTAATTTTGTTTAATTTATATACAACTACAGCTTTTTCTTTGTCCTTTTTTTAAAGATTTGAAGTACACTAAAGTGCATGTTCAACACTTCATTTTGACAAGAGAAGTGTGGACTAACACTGTTTTCTTAACTTTAAATTTAAAGCCACATGTTCCATATAAATCTGAGATTATTTCCTAACTGGGTGCGACAACTGGATTCAAGGTCAAATCTCATTGGTTCAGAGAAATCTAATTGGCTGTTTTAAACATTAACTGTCTTCCACTGACTAGTGTTTTGTGTGGCCAGACAAGCTGCTTGTTCCTGGAAAGTGGTAGCATCACACATATAGATAGAATAAGTGAATTTTTAGACCCAGGGATCCTGTTATATTTGATTCTGAAAAATGTGTTCATATGACAAGAATATTTTCTCTCAGATTGTCTTAACCGAATCATGTTATATTAACTTTTGTCAAAGAAATTGGCAGAGTACAGTCTAATATTGAAAACAAGGCTCACAATTAGTTCCGGTCACACGCTGCTGAATATAGATGAACACAGATAAAAACAAACTGTATTTCCTCTCTTTCCTCATAAAGACTTTGCAGCATCATTCTTTATTCAGTTAAGTGAGGTTTTATTGCTTTTGTTGTTCTCTTGGGACCTTTAAGCAATGAAGCTCTTGGCGAAATTGTGGGATTGACAAACTAATAAATTTTCTTAAAGATTTTTTTTTTTTTTATTGACATAAAGGTATTTGAAAATATCAAAGTGATCAAATGCAGCTAAAGGTATATGCAACAAACTGAACTCAAAAGACCTGAAGTGTATTGTGTCTCTATCTGAGCACTATGAAAGTTTGTCGGTGTTCATTATCTTCAGAGAAATTCTTCTGTAAACCCTGATGTGATTTAAGTATTTTATTAGATTTCAGAATGATCACTGACCCACAAGCTTCATGCCATTCTAAATAAGTTTGGGCAGAGGCTAGATATAAACAGCTAAACACTGATGTCCTCAGAAGATCATGTTAGCTTAGACTTCGACTGAAACCTTTTGTTTAGAGCTCAGATATATCATTTATACACGCAGTCATGAGATGGAAAATTATTCTCGGTTAAAAAGTATGTTTGCATTAGGTTTTATTGTGAATTGTTTGTTTTTTTTATCAGTGAAAAGTTTTTACCTCAAGACAATTTTGTCATCATTTACACATACAAGTTGTTCCAAATCTGTATGCATTTCTTCTTTCTGAACACAAAAGAAGATATTTTGAAGAATGTGTAAAAGCAAAACAGTTGCTGATCCCTGTTGACATGGTATTTTTTTCAATACTATGGAAGTGAACGGCTACTAGTAATTGTTTGGTTACACACATTCTTCAAAATATCTTCTTACAAAAAAACCCTCATACAGTTTTGGAATTTCATAAGACGAGTAAATGATGACAGAGTTTTCATTTTTAGGTGAACTATCCCTTTAAAACTCCATATGAGATTACATTTAGATTTTAAAAGTACACTAGTGAAAACAAATTTACTAAAATGTATTTGAAACACAATTATTTCATGCTAAGTACACTAAAAAAAAAACCTTTTACATATTTATGTGCTTAATAAAAACACCCTGCTATTGTACTTTTGGTATTATAAATTTGTATTCTTACAGTCTGCTGAATTGGAAAAAACTAATTTTGTACTTAATGCACATTAATTGTGTGGAAGTAGCGCTGAAATCCAAGTGAAGATATATTGAAGTATATTTGATTGTACTAAAGTGAAACTATTGCAAGTATACTTCAGGTACACTAAATATCTTTCATTTAAAGACTGAAATTGTTCAAAGATCAGGGAAGATTCAAGGATCAGTCCTCAACAATAGTGACATTAAAACCTATTTTAGGGCTAATATTAAGAAATGTGCATTGTGCACCAGTAGTACTCCAAATAATTATAATTTTATATCAGTAAGTCTTGAGCAATATGTCAGTAACAGCTTTGAAGTATATGTAGTATGAAGTAAATGTATTTTTACTTCACACAAAAAAGCTTGACACAGTTAAAGTTTGTAGAATTCATTACATATCACTTTTCTCACACAATATTCACTATGTGGCATGGAGCATGTGGTTTGAGTGGTCACTGCTGGCTCCGAGTCCATTAGCAAGCGGAGTGATGAATGTGCTGTGGAAGTGGAGTGACTCATTAGCGAGAGGCTCATCTGAACTTGTTAAGGGCTTAATTGGATTGAGCAATAAAAGCTCTTCTACAGTCTCTTATTTTGATTGATGACAATGCACAGGTGCCCCCTCTCCTCTGTCTCTCTTTCGCTCCCCTTTTTTCTCTTAAAGGGGTCATATAGTGCCATTTTTGTACAAGTTA
>SCHK01212381.1:18650-31679 GCA_004124795.1 Poropuntius huangchuchieni
CACACCGTCACAGAATAACCTCACTAATCTTCTCTCAATGGTTTAAAGCCGCTGAAGAAGCTTAATAATTTAAGAGGAAAACAGCATCAGTGCTTTTAAGGACATATGCACAGAGATTAGCCCCCTTGCTCCACACTGGACAACAAAGGACACCCTTTTGCATGACTGAACTGATGATGCAAAATGCATTTGGATATCAATATGATAAAGCAGAGCAGCCGATAGAGGGTCCATTTGTGAAAAAAAAACAAAAAAAAACACTTCCATACTTCCTCCACATGTTCCAGCTTTTTAAATGCATCTGACAGTTTTATGCAATAATTGCTTGGCAGACTTGGGCTGGGTTTCCCAAAAGCATAAGCTTAAGTAAATCTCACAATGCTTTTAAGAAACACAGCCCTGAACATAAACGGGACCACCTCTCTGTCATCCAATTAGGCTAGTTGATGAATTGTATGCTGACACTTCAGCCTGACAGGACTTGTTGACTGTTTCTTCATTAGGGAGGGAGCCCCCTTCTATTATTAATAGTTTAGCAGAGGCTTGTAAAGGTCAAGTGCATTAGTTGAGATTTCAAACATGCTGCATGAAGATCTGGGGTAGGATAAAATCAGCTGTTTATTTTATCTTAGAGTACTGTATTTATTTTATGAATATAGGCCTAAGTAAATTAAGTAGTCAAGAACTGCCTCTGAGTTGTGACATGTAGGCTATGTCTTCATTGGGCATATTATTTTCATACACCAAAAACTAAATACAACATATACCTCTTCTAATATAGCTACTCTGTGTTTGTCAGCTTAGACTTCTGATTTCTCACCGTTACCGAAAATGTTGGTTTGTTTCAATGTTTGCTTCAATGATTTCAATTAAACAAAAGTTGTCTTCCTCCAGGTGGCGCATTGCTGCTTAGAGAACCGCGAGTGTATTCAAATTTCAAGATGTTTTAATTGGATACATTTATACACTGAAAACAACTTTTCAAATATCTTAATTTGTTAACACTTAGATGGAAAACTTAGCCGAAATCGCGCTTTTAAACGATTTAAAAAATCCTCATCTAGTAATCACAAACGACTCTGATTGTTGTATTCTGATAAGCGCTGAGAAAAGTAACAGCTACCACGTGACCGTATTGTCTCGCTGAGCGTGTTATTTTTCTCAGCGCTGTTCGGGATAGACCAATTACAGTTGTTTTTGAATACCAAGAGTCTTTAATCTAGATCTGGACAATGCTTTAAAATAACGATACTCAGAGACTTTAATGATACACATAGAAGAGCTAAAAATTATTATTGTACTTATTAGAGACACCCTTCGGTCTAATAAGCCACGCCCCCATTTAATGCTAATTACCTTGCTTTGGTCTTTGGTTTGGTCTTTTAGCCTAGTCAGTAGCCACAAAAAGATCTCGTTAATGCGTTTGAGTTTAGTGTTCCAATCACGCGTAATAATTCTGTTTAAGTCAAACCAAATTTAAATTTAAAGAAATATTTCAATATGCGCTTTAAGGACGCAAATTCACTCCTTCAAAATAAGGGCACTTAGTAGGCAGCCTATCCAGGCTGTGCTCGTACGGCGCCATTTTCCTTGGGAGGGTATGATAACAGAACCACACTGCAAACGTGCACTAGTAAGGGCCCTAGAAATCTGTTTTACGAAGTGATATAAAATATGGATTCGGCGTCGACCAGCTCTAAACTCATCTATAAAAGTAAGTCGTTCGTTTTTGCGCGAAACTAATTAGTAATGTGAGCATTAAGCTAACTAACTGGCTGTTTTATGTGCACTAGTGTCTACTGAGGATATCACAAAACTGATACAGCTGCGGTCGAGCAACTCAGCGCTTTTTGACGGGAGGAAAAATTCGTCTAAAACAGCCTGGAGGTGAGATTTGTAATCTTAAAATTTGCCTTGATTTCTCACAATCTGTGTTCAGATTCAAAGTTATTATTTTGCTTATTTTTTTCAGTGCAATACTCAGAGAAATGGGGCTTGAGGAAAAGATGACAACTGAGCAGATTGCCAAAAAGTGGGAAAACCTGAAGGCAAGATATAAGGTTGGTCTCACTGCTAATTGTATTTTTCAAATGCCAACTTTCACAGAACATATTTTACAGTTTAATGCATTTCACACTTTCATTACAAGGATGCAAAATATCCTCCCACCGGTGTGGAGAAGAACCCCACCTGCTGGAAATGGTTTAATCTCATGGATGATGCTCTGGGTGAAGAGTTTGATGAAAAGATCAGCCAGCAAGTGATCACATCAGAAGCTAACAATGATAATGCACCTCATCCTAGTAAGAGGCTACGGCAGATTAAAGTTGGAGGGGAAATACTGGAATTCCTGGAAGAGGAAGGAACATCAGTGAATGTGCCACCGGCCTCCAGACCGCATCTGGCAAAGCGGGGAAGACAAAAAGGCAAGCAAACGACAGAAAGTCACTCGTTGGACATCATGAGAACCAAACTTCAAAGAGAAAGACAGCTTCTAGAAAAAGAGCTCGGAGGCCTGGACAGAGAAAAAGCCCTTTTAGAGCGGGAAAGGGCCCTTGCTGATCGGGAAAGAGCGGCGCTTCAGCGGGACAGAGCCCAGGTAGAGAAGGACAAAGCTGCGGTTAACAGAGACAAAGCGTCTTTGGAACAGGACAGAGCCCGACTGCAGAAAGACAGAGAAGCTTTGGCGAGGGACAGAGTGGCCCTTGAAAGAGACAGAAGGTCGGCGCATATCACCAATCACGTGAAAAGCAGTTCAGGCTGCAACGGGCTGGACTGTCAACACGAAAAAAACAGAGAAAGATTAATATTTTTACTAGAAAGGGTGGCTGAAAAAATCTGAAGCAGTTCTAAGAAGAGGGCAAACCTCAGGGAGAAACAGATACTGCGATGAGTTAATGGAATAGTCTGAACAATCCTTGGTTTGTTGTCTGAAGATATATTTAAGTGGCAAAATTTTGCTTATATTAAAATTATCAAAAAAATTATAAATTTTTTTTTTTTGTATTTTTCAATCCAAAATTAAATGCATTTATCGAATGCACACAGTCTATAATGGATTCCACATACATTAAGAGAGCGCACAAGGGCCCCTAAACTAAAATATTTTTGAGATTTGTTTAATGATTTGTAAATGTTTGAAAGAAACATGGGAGTGTGATGGAGTATTTCTGAAATGATGTACAATAACAGTGTCTGTAAGTAAAGTATACCATTTGTGCCACACAATAAATGTCAAAACAGGATTTATGATCCACCTTTTTGTCATTCAGAAACTTAAAACTGTGCTGAAAAGTAAAAAGCTGTTTAACGACAAGTTCTATTGTAGAGACAACTTACCTCATAATAGAGTCACAAAAGGTAGCTACGCATGTTCAACAACAAACAAGTAGTCATTAATCTTGCTTCTTTTTTGTAGTCAAGACTTTATGGTTTAAACCCACACTCAAAAATATACACCAGAGAAACTTTACTTCACTTTTGTTTACAAAACAAATAAAACAATGTATATTATTATCATATATTTGTATATTGTATAATAAATAAGCAATAAATATTGCAGATACAAATTTGTAATGAAATCTATTTTAAATGAGTGTAATTCAAAAAAGAATTTATAGAAAAATCTTTGATTGTTATTTTAGTATTTTTTATATGCTATGTTGTTTTTTATTTATATTTCGAATGATCTTTTATGTTCAGTTTTCATGTTCATTTTTAGTAATCATTTTTAGTGATTTTGTTATGTGCTTTTGTGTGATTTTTGATTTAAAAAAGAAAAACATACTGATTAGGTTTAATTTAATTCCATTAATTTTATAATTTTTATTTTCATTTAGTTCACATTTTAATCTAATGTTTGTGTTACACTGTATTTTAGCTTTATTAAAATACTTTTGTTTTAAATGACAAAAATAACCCTGCTGTCAAATACAGGATTCGTCATTTTTGATGACTCGATTTCTTATAAAAATTACAGATACACAATCCTATAACTAAAGATGAGAAGGTATTGAAAAGACGCCTATTTTTATGTAACATACCTGAGTGTTGTTTTTCTCCTGACCGCTAGAGGGCAATGATCTAATAGCATTGGTCCATCTGTTAGAAACTGGAAAAGCTGTGAAGAAGTGCTGTCCGCAATAGAGACGCAAACGGTTGTTGGAGAAGTGAAAGATAAACAATAATATTCATGGTATTACTGTATATATCATAAGAGGAGTTTGGCCGCCTCTGTCCCTTTAAGAAATGGCGCAACCATCTCAACAGTGTGAGTGTCATTGTGTAAAGCTGCACTGTGTGCACGCATGCAAAACTTTCGCACATTACCTTAACTCTCTTTTATGAGTTTATATATAATTCACGGTGGATTTAAAACCGGGTTAATGCACTTGATATGTGCAGCTGCATTCGATTTATAAATAAGGATTTATTACTATTATTTCGGATTGACAGTTGTCAGTGTTTATGATGTGGCTTGACTGGGCGGTTTGTTTTGCATATATAAAATCACATGTTACAGCAGCACCAAAGCTACAGTGAATTGACGCCGGACTGTCCGTCTGCACCGCTGTTCTGTTTCAGGGTCTCACAAGGACACTGAGACACTGATCAGGTGGCGCATGGCCCATGGCTATTTATTCTCAGGCTGGAGGAACACATGCAGAAATGGCTGGGAGTATGTACTCATTGTGATTCATATGGAATATGTGATTCATTTTACATCTGCAGTACATATCGTGCATGCGTATCCAATTGTATATGCGTAGTAGTTCGTCGTTGCTATTGTTTTACAATAGATAACTCATAATGAAGGGGTTTTCAAACTTTTAATATCAGGGACCCTGATATTAGGGATTTATGCTGACCCCCTTTCTAATATATAATGACAGATGATTCATATATGACAATCCATTTATACTATGTAAAATTAGCAATAAAATCTAATTATATTATTATTTTAATTATTGGCTTTATTATAATTTATTAATATATTTATATACAAAATGTATATGTATGTATAATAATATTTTATAATAATGTATAATATGTAATATTTAGAAAAAAACTTATTTTGAAAATATTTGGTTACTATTTAATTATATTTAGATATATTTCATTCTGTATTTTATACCTACTTAAAAACTTTAAGTTAAAACTTTAGTTAAATAAATAATGAAATAAATTGGGTTATTTTATATATATTATTTTTTACACTAAATATAGTTACAAAGCAGATGTAAACAGAATATTTCACTACAGCATCCAACAAGATGAATTCATGATTTCCAAGTAGTTTTTAGAAATTAATGTTTTAAAATATTAATTCCATAATAATATAAAAATATACAAATAAAATAATAATAAACGTAATAATATAAAACGCATGAAACACATTATGAGAGTTTTGTTAAATAAATAAATAGACAATAAATAAATAAATCTCAAATTTTCACTGACAGGGGTGTCAACCAAACTTTATGTAGCCCCCTAGGGGTCATCAATTTTAAAACCCAAGGATTTTCTTTTTTATGAGTAGTTTTCAAAGAGAAAGTCACAAAGTGTGTTTTTTTTGTAGGCTATTCATACAAGAGACAAAATCCAACCTGGATGGAAATATTACTTCTCAAAGAGCAAAACGAAAGTGGGAGAATTTAAAATGCAAATACAAGGTAAAATGGACACATAGTATCTGTCTTTATTTTCAATTATAATTATTTACTTGTTTAGCTGCACACCATGCTTTATGTTCTTCAGAAAATATAAAAATCCACTTAGAAATTAAACATGTATACATGCAATTCTCCTGATCCAGTTTTCTCTACCTTTCCCCCCTAGGTTTTAAAAGCTCTCGCGAAGGACGTTGAAACAGTTAAACCTGAATCTTGGCGGTGGTTCAGACTCATGGAGAAAGCTGTAGACGGCGATCCCTCTGACGGCGACCCTCCTAAACCGACCTTACTGACCAACCTGGCCGATGAGTCTGAATGTGCAGCCCAGCCCAGCAAGAAGATGTATCAAGTAGAAATGGGGAGTGATATTCTGGAACTACTGACACATTCAGTAATCGAGGTCAATACTCAAACAACGGTAGCTGATGGAGGACCCTCATCAGATACATCAGAAAGCGTGAGAGGGAGACCCATGGAAAAAAGCCCTCCAGAGACTCCAGATGAGCTGCACTTCGAAAGAGCAAAACTCAAGCGAGAGCGACAGCTGCTGGAGAAGGAGCACGCAGACCTGGACCGAGACCGAGTGCTGCTGGAGCGCGAGAAAGCCGTCGCAGAGAGGGAGAAAACGGCGCTGGAGAGAGACAGAGCGCAGCTGGAAAAGGACCGAGCTGCGATTGACCGGGAAAGAGCCTCGCTGGAACAGGACAGAGCGAGACTGGAGCGGGACAGAGCGGCTCTTGAAAGAGACAGAGAGACTTTCACCGCCATGGCTCTTGGGACAAACGGCACAGGACACACTGAACCAGACTCCCCATATGCAGAGGACAGAAAAAGATTAATATTTTTGTTCGAAAAACTAATCGAGAGATTTTGAAATCACTGAGAACTGTCAGTGTTGCTTGTTCTGAGGGTATTTAAAATAATAACGTATTAAATTAAAGCGTTTCAAGGTTAAGTTGCCCCTCTCAGACATATTTCTGAGGAGAGAAATGTGTTCTGGGCTGTAGTTCTAGAGTTCATTGTAGTTCAGTACAATACATAATGGATAATTCATGTTAAGTTTATTCCTCCTTATTTTCAGGTCCTTGGATGCTTCGAGATTAAAGTTACTGTTTCAGTCTTTTGTCTTTCATATTATTTAGTGCCTTAAAATCTTTGGACTCCATCTTGTTTCTTTTTTATGGATGACCAAGGATGAATTTATGGATTGTATACCCTAGTTACCATAACTCCACTCTTTATTGTAGTCTACTTACAACAATATTATATTAACACGCTTAATATTATATTAACATTAACATAATATATGTAATGATTTCAAATAATCAAAAATAATACATAGTAACTATAAAATGAGTTAACTGTGAATGTAAAAGGCTCACGATGTGACTCATTTTGAGCACAGAAATGAAAAGGTGCAAATTTCAGAGGGGGAAATACAGTCGTTTTAATAGGAATCCACATGATTGTGAAAGATTTTGCAACAGGTTCAAGTTTGTTTTGCAGATCCTGAGCACTGACCAACAGAAAACTGCTTGGTTTAAAAAAGTGACGTCTGTGTGAGCTGCACTTTATATATTTCTACAATATGAACAAAACTTTTTTTGTTGTGCACGTTTTTTTTCTGAAAGTGTTCTTAAGTGGCACTTAGCCTAAAGTAAAGTCACAGGTAGTCATACAATGGGAAAAAAATACTTTTTAAATAGTATGTTGAGGTTGTAGATCTACAGTATTTTTATAATAAATTATACGTTACGTAAAAACATATGCTGCGACCAATAAACCGAGGGAAAGCTTTTTTTTCTTTAAGCAAATGATTTACCGAAACTGCATTGCAGGTTTGTATTAAACATCAAATGTTAATATCTTTTTTTTAGACTTTGCAAGTCAGCTTTGTGGTCACTGCTTCCTCATTCAGGTCTCTTAAATATTATTATAGATTTAATATACAGCACAGTGATTATATTTAATTGGTTTACTTACGGTGGAATCTGGTTCTGTTGAACTGTTAAAAATGCCCTTTAAGAGAAAAATTATTTTCCAAGTTTGATATAAGTGTTATTAAAAAAATTAAATAAAAAAAACGATACATGTACATATATAGTGGACATACAAATTGGCTACTTCCCGTAAAAATTCTGCCAAAATCACAGTATATTTGCATTCTGTTCTTCACTTGTTTTTTTCTGAACTCGAGGTCAGCTCAAGTGCTGACTACTTCCTTTTTGTAAAGCTAATTTCTGCTTATGGTTAAGTATTGTTGTCTGACCCTCCTACCCCCCCACAGGCAATTTAAAACCTATATAAGGTTCACAGTATGGATTTGACACTTATTTGCCAGGAGTTTGGTCATCTGAGGATTTCAGAGCAAGCTTTAATCCCGACATATTTTCCGCAAATCTTGAATTCTCATCTAAACATTCTAAAATAAAGCACTTTATATATATATTAACTTTTTATACACATTTAGGATCATTTTGTGAGATTTATTTCATTTCAGTCATGGGCAGCTCACCAGAAATACTGGATTTTGATTCTTCAGATGAAAATGGGTAAGGAAAACCTTGACTGATTGATTTTTTTCTGCACTAAAACTGACAAATCACAGATAAAATTACCTACAAATCATCAACATTTCTCATTTCATAGAAATGCAGTCTAACTGTTGAATGTGTGTGTTTTTAAGTCCCGAGAACACTGGAATATTTCTTCAGCAGTGGGAAGCACAGGTTCGGCCCTATATTGAGATGATTGACTTCATGAGGCGGATCGGCATTGAGAAGGAACTTGCACTGCCGTCCATTGCAGTGGTGGGAGACCAGAGCTCCGGGAAAAGCTCTGTTTTAGAGGCTCTATCAGGAGTCGCTTTACCTCGTGGGAGTGGTACGTTGTACATCTACAATACATTATTCATAATTACATATATATATATATATATATATATATATATATATATATATTTTTTTTTTTTTTTTTTTTTTTTTAATATGGTCCATCAGGTATTGTCACCCGCTGTCCATTGGAGCTTAAACTCAGAAAACTTACTAATGGGACCGGCTGGACCGCCATAATCTCCTACAATGAAGTGCGTGAGACGTTTCACGATCCTGCACAAGTTGAAAGTTATGTCAGAAGGGGTGAGGCTGTATATAAATCTAAATATCACGACTAAGTAATAATTAGGACAGTTCTATAAGTTCTTATTAGTTAAAATATTACTTACATGATAAAAGAAGGTTGAGTAAGTATGTAGTGTTTGTCTTTTACAGCACAGAATATGCTTGCTGGAGATGGAGTAGGAATCTGCGATGATCTCATCAGTTTGGAGATCTCATCGCCTGATGTGTGCGACCTCACGCTGATCGATCTGCCTGGAATAACAAGAGTACCTGTGAAAGGACAACCGGAAGACATTGGAGACCAGGTGAGAAGAAAATACTGATTAATTGGTAATTGTGAATAATCCCATTATATATTTTAATGCATTCAGTTCCCTTCTGTGCAAATTGTGCAAAAACAAATTAATTGTTTAAACAAAACTGAATTAAAAAATTAATTTTGAAAATTTTAAATAACATTTAAGAAAGGATTAATAAAATATAATATAAAATAATTCAATTATACTTTAAAGTTTGGATGGCACTTGAATTAAACCTGCAACGTGATGTCACATGCAGCATAATGTAGCATGCTACAGTTTAAAATGTTTAATCAATCACTGCCTTTGATTAATTGCAGATTCGACGCCTGATATTGAAATTCATTACCAAAAAAGAAACCATTAATTTGGTTGTTGTCCCCTGCAATGTCGACATCGCAACCACGGAAGCACTTAGAATGGCTCAGGGTGTCGATCCTGATGGCTTAAGGACTTTAGGTAGAACTTTTCATCTGAGCTACAGATTAATTTTCACATGTGCAGAGCAATTTCATTCATATCTATTCAAAAATATTTTTTATTGCTTCAGCAATATTGACAAAGCCAGACCTGGTAGATAAAGGAGCAGAGGCCGACATCTTACAAGTACTGCAGGGTAAAGTGGTTCCTCTCAAGAAGGGCTACACAATTGTCCGATGCAGAGGCCAGAGTGACATCAATGAAAATGTTTCTCTGGTTGAAGCTACAAGACAGGAAAAGGAGTTTTTTGCCAACAACACACACTTCAGGTATTGAATTAGTAGAAATTATACATATTCAGTTATTTGGTATTTTATGTAATGCTCAAAGACATTTTAGAGTGCTCATGTCTCCACCAGTTATCTTCTGGAGGAGCAGAGGGCCACAATACCCTGCCTTTCCACCAGACTCACTAAAGAGCTGGTCAATCATATCAAGGCAAGTGTAAACATGATTAAATATTACAAAACTTACTCTAAACACTAAACTCATTTGTTATTCCTTATTTTACAGTCGTCACTTCCATCTCTAAGTGATCAAATTCATATCCACTTGTCGGCAGTAAGAGTTGAGCTTAAGAGTTATGCTGATGGTCCTCCTTTAGAACCTGAACGAATGGGGCCTTATCTCAGCAAGGTAATTCATTACTTATATTGTCCAATATCTGAAACTAGCCTGATTGAAATATACACACTTGAACTTACTTTTGTTGTATGTGTAGAAAATCTTGGAGTTCAGTGACCAGATAAGCGAGCTGTGTAGAACAGGAGAATCAGATGATGGGAACCTCTATTCGTACCTTCGACCAGTGTTCAAGCAATGGGAATGTCATCTGAGTAGCTCCAAAGCATCATGTACGTCATATAGACAAATAATAATCTTGGTATGATTGAACACAGTGTACAATAGACTACACAGGTAGCCTACAGTTCACCCAAAAACAAAACAGAATTTTCTGGTTTTGACGCTGCGATACTGGTTTAAGCTGGTCCTTTGCCAGCACATGACCGACATAAACCAGGACCAGCTTAAACCAGCATCCCAGCGTCAAAACATACCTAACCAGCATATGCTGTTTTTTTTCCCAAAAGGAATTGCATTCTGTCATCATTTACTCACCTTCACGTCGTTTCAAACCTGCATAAATAAGCGCGAACGAGGCTGCTATTGATACATTTATACCAACAATATAATTGCGAGTGAGAAATTGCGTTATACAACAGTCCAACAAGTTAATAATGACTTTTTTTTTTTTGTATAATATTGCCAGTTACTGGCCAATCGTTACCTGCAATGCATAACCGCTACGTCTCTTAGCAACACACAGTTATGTTAGTTCCAGAATAATTCATTTTGAATCGGTTGAGTAAAGACTTGGCGCTTGTCGCCACCTACTGGAGTAATGATGTACCTGCAGAAAGAGTCATGGGAAATTCTCCTTCACTAACACAAAGACAGTTTTTCTGGAATGACAAGTGGGGTGATAACTGCTTTATTTTTACATACAAGACTATCACTATTCACTTGTAACCTTATGTTATGAGATGACTATTGTATGATTATTTGATTTCAGTCAGAGAGTCGGTAAAACAGATGACAGAAAAATATGATGAGGCCCATCGTGGGAGAGAACTGGTGACCTTCAGTGACTACTGTGTGTATGAATCAATGGTGAAGAAACATGTTGGAGACCTTAAACAACCAGCTTTGGATACTTTGAAGCTCATCCGAGGTTGCTATTTGGACTTTCACTTGCATTTAAATTATACGTGGATTGCATATGACATGATTAGTAATTACAATATTCATTTAATATCTTAGGTATTGTGCAGAAGGAGTTCAGGGTCATGTGTGAGCTGTGTTTCCCAAACTACCCTCATCTGAGACACATAATACTGGTAGGTTAAATTGACAATTATTGATTACATTAAATAGACAATATAAGTCTACATTTTATTTAACATTTTATTACATTCCTTTAGAACCATATTGATGACATACACTCAAAGCAAGAAGGCAAGGTGGAGAAGAGAATCCATGAGTACATTAACATGGAGAAACTTGTATACACGCAGGATCCCATTTTTACCCAGAAAATTGTAGACTTCAAGTTTGTGGAAAAGCGACAGGAGTATGAGTCCATTAGTTTGGATACCGGAGAGAACGCAACCTCACCCCACAACTGTGCTGTTTTTGACACAAGGAACTTGACGCCTGATAAACTGATCATCTATTACGAGGTTTAAATCACTTCTTGATTTTAGTGTTAGCTGCTTGTGTTTTTGGTATTGAATGCACTGAAAACCTCACACGTTCTTCCAATTCAACCAATCAGATAGTGTATCAGCGTCTGGCTGACTACATTCCCATGGTGATCCTGCTGTTCATACTGAAGGAAGCAGCCGTGATGCTGCGGGCTCATGCTATGGACCTGCGGGACGGAGCTGATGTTGTGAAGCTG
Source organism: Poropuntius huangchuchieni (assembly GCA_004124795.1). Lineage (NCBI taxonomy): Eukaryota > Metazoa > Chordata > Actinopteri > Cypriniformes > Cyprinidae > Poropuntius > Poropuntius huangchuchieni. Next base: position 30,682 of record SCHK01212381.1, read on the forward strand.
CTTGTGGAGGACACAGAGGCTGGACGGAAGAGAGCAGACTTACACCAACGAATGGAGAGACTGCGCCTGGCACAAGAACGCATCAGTATATACCTCTGAGGCACATGTTGCCTCTATTTTTGTCTTATGCTTCATCCCTAAAAGCATTTTAAAGTCAGCAGCAAAAGAAATATCTAAATCAAAGAACAAAAGTGTAGTTTGAGGGGCTTGAGGAATCATATTGATTTTTTTAGGTTCAAGGTTGGTTCAGTTTAATCATGAATAAATATTTGAAATAATAAACCCTTAAAGATAAGTGTGAACTAAGTGCATCAGTGATAGTTTGCTTGTACCAAAAGTGCTTTTGAATAAAAAAAATGTTTCAGCTTGTTAAAATGTACATTTTAATAAAACAAAGCTATAATTCATGAATTCTTTTTTTGTTTTTTGTTTTTTCTTTACATATATAAAGTTAGTTTTTAGGTCTTTTAAATAATGTTATTGTTTTGCTGTAGTTAGTAGTTTTGTTTTAAAGGAAGTCATTTTTGGGAGGATATCAGTCCCCTCCAATAACCTTGGACCTTACTGAACGGAAGCCATTTGTCTCCATCCATACAAATGTAAGTACAGTTGTGCATGCACTAAAAAGTATAAGAGAAAATCGAGCCTACACTCTAAAAAGAAAAAAAAAGGTTCTTCAGCGGTTCTTTGGGGAGGTTAAGGTGCTATATAGAACCACTACCGTATAAAGAACCGGTCAAGCACCAGTATTACCCCTTTTCCACCAAGGCAGTTCCAGTGCTAGTTCGGAGCCAGAGCCTAGTTTCAAACTGGTTCTTTGTTTTTCGACACCCAAAGCACCAGCTCCGAACCAGGAAAAGTGGTTCGTACGTTGCACCAAAATATTGCTGGGCTAGAAGCAAGAACCGCTTGAGTCAGGGGCTGGGGGCGGGGTTACCGTGACCAACAAGTACCAAGCAGTATATACAGTGGGTACGGAAAGTATTCAGACCCCCTTA
>SCHK01212441.1:0-10041 GCA_004124795.1 Poropuntius huangchuchieni
CCTAATAATGTGCTAATTAGCCAGTTTCACTATGAATGTAGTAAAAAAAAAAAAACAGAGGGCTCGGAGGAGAGGGGGTGGGGTCAGCAGAGCTCGTGAAGATTTAAAGGGGAACTGCAGAAAACAGCGTGATGTGAAAAGAGCTGTTTTTGACAGGGTAAAAAAGGTGTTTTTTACACTACCATTGAGAAATTTTAAACAAACTATGTTACAGACCCTAAAGAATCATATCAACTTGTGGAAAACGGGCATTATATGACCCCTTTAAAAATATTAAAATATTATTTCAATTTAAAACAACTGTTTTTTATTTAAATTTATATACATATAACATTTCTTATTATTATTATGGTGAAATGTTAAAAACACCATGCATTTATTTGAAATGGAATGTTTTGTAACAATGTAAATGCCTTTCCTGTTAATTTTGATATGTCCTTGCTGAACAAAAGTATTTCTTTCTTACTGTCTCCAAACTTTCAAACATAAATACATGAAAACATAAATACATGAACATAATACATGAAAAATTGTTAATTTCCAGAACTTGAAACGTAAAAGATATATTAGTGTATTTAGAAATAAATATTGAACAAGATTAATAAATGCTGTAAAAGTTTTATTAACTTAGTTTGCGATACCTAATGTTAACAATCTTGAGGTGAATTGGGCATTTCGATACATAAATGTAAATTATTCTTTCTTCATAGAAAATAACTAATAAGGATGCAAAAACTAGACTTCATAACTGCAGATCTTGTTTAACGGCAAGAAATTGATGTGCTTCTCTGAGCACATGTTGTGAAATTTACCATTGCCTGTGTAATTGTGTCACCCTTCATCTGAGCAAATCCAATTAAGAGCACTGGAGGCTTGAAAAGAGAGGAGCTGGAAAAACAACTCGACATGGACTGACTGCATGTGTGTGAAAGTGAGAGAGTTTACAAGCTCTGTGCACAGAGTAATGGCTTTGACGGTGATAAAAATGCCATTTTTAACGGTTTTCCTAGAAGCAAAATCAGGGAGAAGACATAACAATGTTAGTGACAATCAAATAAAACCCACTAAAAAGGAGTTCTGAGAATTCTGATTTAATTTAAAGAAAATCTATCCCAGATGTCATACAACACTACTATGCAAAAGCACAATTTCAAGAAGAAAAGAATCAACACTGTTCTAACATCTTTACTTCGACAATCAACCCAATTTCACACCTTCAATAGTGCAAAACACACAACTATTCTGAGTCTCGAAATGTTTCAGTGTTCAAATAGGTTGAAATGTTGCATGGTTCGCTACTACAGACACATGTTGAACTCTCACTGTATGTCAAATCTGCATGAAAAAGAAACTCATACAGCTTTGAAACAACATGTCCATTAAAAAACACACACACACACACACACACACACACACACACACACACACACACACACACATTAAATGACTAAAAGGGATGTAAATAATTTTAAGAGTTGAATGTCACTCACATTCCTTGCTCTTTGGAAGAATCATTGCATTGTTAATCTACAGTCAGGCCTCTTTACATTTCATCTTGCAGATTTATGAGTCCTATGAGGATAATAAAGGTTTTATGTGCTACACAGATCGTGTCGACAAGGAAAAAAGCTTTAAAAGGTAATGCAACACTAACATTCTACTGTACTTACATTTTACTTAGGGATTTGGAAATCCAACCAAAGTCCTTTTAATGATGCTGTCTTTTCCTGTATCTCACAGGAGTAATATGTGGACAGCGCTGAGCTGTTTTATTGACTAGTTTCATAGTGCCTAGCACGAGCTCTGGCTGTAAGGCTTATCTTAACATAAAATGACATTGTTTTGTCAATAATTAAGCATATAGTCATTATAATATACTGTAATATAGTCTGTCTGAACACATACACTGTCTACAGTTCATCTAATGTCCTTTGTCTCCTCTAGAGACCTCAGTATAACGGAAAGACAGTGTTTTTATGGTGAGATGACAGCTCCCTGTGTAACACTATGTGTGGCGAAAGGTCATTATGCCAAAAGACAAACATGATGCCATATCCATATCAGGAGATACAAACACTAGAGACTAAAAACAGCTCCATGGCAATAAGGTCAAGCAGAAACATCTAGCAATGAATTTCAATGCAGGAAATCTGTATAAAAAAATAAAAAAAATACTGTATGAATGCATAATGTATGCAGGGAAAACGTTACATATTTACTAACTGAAAGTACTTGTTTAAATGTCACAAAATGTCAGTGTTGTTGTTGCTAAATAAAACTAAATAATAAAATATATCAATAAAATATAAATATTAGATGAATAACTTGAAAAATTGAAAATGAGAAATTATGCTTTGGCAACTACGTAAGTTGAAGTTCTAAAATAAACAAACAACAAAAATAGCAAAAGCACCTATCAAAACGACTGAAAGCAACTTAAAGTTAAAATGAAAACTGAAAATAAATGCTAATTCAAAATACTATGACAGACACATTAAAAACATTTCACCGGTGTCAGTCTGGATCCGGATTTCTATATATCCAGTTATGGACTAGGAAAATTTATGCTGTCTCAATGTAAACGAATTAAGTAAATTTCTCTTTCACAAATTAAATTGGCTGCAATGTAATTAAGTTCAAGAACTGTGTTGCACTCGCTCACTTTCTTGAACTAAATTCAATAGGCAGAACAAAATGTAATATATGAAAACAAAATTAAGCTTCTGGCAAAACATTAGCTTCACGATAAGAAAACGACCTCTGCAAAGAGAGCGCTGCTTCATGATAAAAGTGTTCCCAGTCCTGTGTTCTCTCTCAGGATCCAGCTGTCTGCCAAAGCCGGCCAATCCATGCAGATGGGAAGGCAATCTGTTTTAATGGCTCATTTCTAATCACCATATTAGAATAGATTTTTGCCAGGACCTGATTTACATATCGCCAACATTTATCATGTTTTTTCAAATGAGGTCTAGAACCTGAGTTAGCAGGATGTCAATATATGCCATTCATAGTTCACCCAAACTTGAAAAAAAAAAAAAAAAGTCATTTCAAATCCATAAGTTCATCTTTAAAGTAATCAGAGGGTTTTTTGACCCTGTAAAGACAGCAAAGGAACTACCACATTCAAGGCTCAGAAAGGTACGAAGGACATCAATAAAATAGTCCATGTGACATCAATGGTTCAACCTCAGTTTTATGAAGCTATGAAAATTCTTTTTGTGTCTAAAAAACAAAACAAAAATAGCAACAACAATTCTTCTCTTCCACGTCAGTCTTCAAAGCGCGTTCATCCCACGACACTATAAAAACACTCAATAGTTTACTCTCAAAAGCTTTGTGAAAATTTCTACATGACGCTACTGCAAAACTCTTTATATTAAGCAGAAAGGAGTTTATGATCACTTCAAGAGAAATTAGACTTTTTCTACGATGGTCAAATTGTGTAATCCTGATACACAACCAATCAATGATGCTGTAAATAATTGACAGATTCTATCATCAGCTGCATTTTCTAACCACCCGCATTCAACTTACTCATACTGATCCCCAGAATATAAAAAGAGTGGGAATAGTTTTTCTCTTCTCTTCTAACTGTATTCTGCCTCCCTGCAGACGCATCTGAAGGCGTCACTGATGGCTTTCAAGTCATTGCCGATTTGAGTGAGATAAAGGGTATTTGATGTCTCCAATTTTCTTCTAACACTCTAGTGGGTTGGAGTCCCTAAGTATTCCCACAGTAACCACCTCAACTCTTCATAGACAATGCATGGACAAAAAAAACCCTAAAAGGAGAGTTTATAATTGACAAGACATCCTTCTTTATTCCTTCTTAATAAGACTGCACTGACAATAAATCCAGCCAATTCATACGCAACATGAATTGTTTGTGTTGCACAATGATTGGTTTAAAATTCAATGGATTGCCATTCATTAAAATATATATCAAATAAATACTAGCCGTTGATTAAATTATGTACTGAACCGAATTTGCAACAATTGCTTTTGATTCGATTCACTGTCAACCCAAAGATTCGTAATTATAATCTGTGTCAAAAAATCTTCTTCTAAACCAATATTATTCCTTTGGTCGATAAACTAAAAAAGCTTTTCCAAGAGGGACTCCCTGCCATCACATCTGTAACGTCTATGCTATCCATGTCAAAGTTTAGCATCACAGGTTTGCGGCTTTCCTTAACGCAAAAGGTTTGCTCAAAGTTTCCCTCAAAATGTGTTTACGAGCTCCTGCCATCTGTTGAGGGAAGAATTAGTCTCCAGATTGAGGGCTTTGGGGGTTGTTTATTTCCAAACCTTGTCCTCTAGAGATGTGATTAATTGGTCGGTGAAAACATATCCCTTTCCATAACTCCTGTGGTGAAGCCTGGCCTGTGTACACACAGTGAGACGACCAAGGCTATTTTAGTAGATTTAATCTGGAGTCTAATATGAAAGCCATTGAACGCTGACCGCTCTAATAGTTTTGAGCACAGAGCACTAAAGTAATGAAGTTTTGCCGTTTCATCTGGCCATCTCATTTAGCAGCGAGAAGCAGCTTCCACAGAGAGGCTTGAGTTTCATCTCTACCTGTGCTTTCCGACACAAAATACTCAAGAAGCAAAGTGAAGCCTTTTAGAAACCTTTTAGACCAAGAGAAAAGGTCAAGCAGGTTTTCCTCTTAGTCTAAAGCTAAACAAAAGCAAGAAGGACTAAACAGAAAAAAAAAGATCTGCTGTTCAAATTCCATTCATGGGGTTCAAAAGTCTGAGACCACAAGTAAAAACTGCTTCAACTTTTACAAATTACATCAAATTACAAATGATATCATGCACAATAATTGGAGGGAATGTTAAATTAAAAAAATAATAATAATAATTAGCTTAGTTTCAATATAAATTTACAAAATAAAAAAGCCAATGTTTTACATTTCTAAAATCTTTTAATTATTATTTCAGGTAACGGTATTTAATATTAATACATGTTAATTACGTGTCATTTCCAAGGTTCAATTTTTGAAATTTTGTATAGAAAATTGGCAGTGTGTTCTCAGTCTTTTGGACTCCCTCATATGAAAACACGGCTACAACGAAATAAGATATGGGGCTAATCAAAAGACAAGCCGGAGATGATCTAATGACAGATTTTCACACTGAGCAATAAGAATGGGACACGGGCAGGAGCCATCTGCTCCTTCCGTTGCTTCACCTGTCACTGAACACAACAACAACAGAAACAACAGTTCCACAATCTGTAGATCACTGTCTCAATCAGCAAATCAGTCGTGTATGAGCAGAGAAACCTGAAACCTATGATTCAATCAGTGTAGAGGAGGCTCCTGCTGTTACAAATACACCTGCAAAGGCTCAAAACGCCTCTAAATGTAGTTCAAAAACAAAGACTGAAGATTGTTATGTAATGAAGTCTTAAGAATTAAGCTTTCAACATTAGCATTCAAAATCTGGGGTCAGTATAAGATTTTTTTTTAAAAATCTTTTTAAAAGAAGTCTCTTATGCCCAATATTTTGAAACAACAACATGTTATTTACCCAGTATTATTACCTTATTTATTGAACTGTTGTACAAAAGTAACAAGCGACATTGCTTAAATAATCTTGGTTGACATTATTTAAAAATGAACAGGTAACACTTGACTTAAAGCCTTTATGTACTGTGTAATACACTATAAAGGGTTATGATAGGGTATAACGCATTATAATTTATATTTGCATTATATCTTATCGTACATACATATAACTGAATTTAAAATGCATAGTGTAACAATGAATTGATAAGTGTTACAATATATTAACTGTGGTTACAACTATTCATGAGACTGTATAATGCATAATAAGGTGCATTACAAGGCATAATTAATGCATTAAAACTACTTTTATATTCAGGGGTGCACAGCCTGGATCTCATAAGAGCACCTGGAGATTTGTTTGGGTCCTCACACTTTACATAGCGTGACTCAAAAAATCTAAACAGTTGTCCAAATTAAGTCCTTAGCAAGTTTTGATATATTTACTGTAGGGAATTTACAAAATATCTTCATGGAACACGATCTTTACTTAACATCCTAATGACTTTTGGCGTAAAAGAAAAATCGATCATTTTGACCCATACAGTGTATTGTTGGCTATCGCTACAAATATACCCATGCTGCTTATGACTGGTTTTGTGATCCAGGGTCACATATGATGATGGAGAAACATAAACCAAAACGCTTCACATTAACATTACCTGGAGGCCTAAACTACTGTTATTTTGAATTTTTAACATTGCTTTCACATATTAAAAATATGGTTTACTACTACACGACTTGTCCTCATAATAGAGAGAGATTAAAGCAAATATATGAGGCAAGCAAATGACCTAAACCTTATTAACATACTGAATGTCTAACTTGCCCTATCCCTCCATTCTCTCTTCTCTCTCCCTCTCACGCATGCATACTGATGATGAATATTTTGGGGGAATCCTCAGGCTGAGGGATTAGCTTTTGCAATGTGTTAAAATCCGAGTGTTTCCACAGACCCTCTGATGCTTTTTTTCCTCTTTCTTCCTTTAAAGGAAGCTCAGAAGAGCCTGGAGACAGTGACTAGTGGGGCACAGGGCTGATAGTAGGGTTGTTAGCTCCACACACAGACAAAAATACACTGCCACTGAGCTCACAGAAAACCATCCTTTTTCTTATATCACAGTGAATCTGGTACAAACTGGTGCTTTTTGTTTCGACACAGTGTTCTCACAATATACACCTCCACCCAGAACTGGTCTTTCAATTATACTTTACCTAACAAAAACAGACAGGCCACCTTTACACCTGGTATTAAAGGGATAGTTCACCCAAAAATGAAAACGCTGTCATTAATTACTCACCCTCATGTCATTCCAAACCCGTAAGACTTAAATTCATCTTCGGAACACAAATTAAGATATTTCTGATGAAATCCGAGAGCTTAATGTGACTATCAAGTTCAAGGCCCAGAAACGTAAGGACAATGTTAAAATACTGTAATTTTATGAAGCATACAAGAATACTTTTTTTGCATTGAAGTTATAAATCATTATAAAACAGGTGTAAAAGCAACCACGATACATTATAATTGGATTGTGATCTAAAACGTTTTGTAGCTTTTCAGGGCTGGATTCTGGCTACATCTGATGAAGGCATAATTTTTAATGAGTTGAGCCTTAGTATATACTGTATAGAGATGCATGATATATCTGTACCATATCAGCTGTTGAATGAAATGACGGTACCAATATTTTATCAGTATCAGCTGATATAATTACATTTACTGTAAATTACTTATAAAGTTAATCTTTAAAAACGAATACTTTAACAACATGTAAACTTTATCAAATCTCAAGATTAATATCCATTTTCGTATTGTACTTAATTTCAAATAAGCGATAAGGGCCAGATTTACCAACAGCTTCCGCCAGCGCAAACCGTCTTTTGGCGTTAAAATAGTACTGTCAGGATTAACTAAAGGCGTGCAGTGAAAAATTAGCGCTGAAAAGGCGTGGACACTAATTTTTGCACTGACCATATTGAATATGCATTTATAGGAGTTTCCCTTTCAGAAGCAAAATTAATGGGAGGAGAGTATTAAAATGAATCATGCAGCGCGTTTTACTAACGTTTGCACTTGTCAAATTACCGGTATTTGCACCATTATTAACACCTTAAAAAAGCATGTCTTAAACTATTTTTGCGCTTGAAATAGCTGCACTGCAGAGAACAGAGAGCATGTGGTAGAAGGGAGAGGATTTTTTCCACACGTATTAATATATTTGGAATGCCAGAAGAACAAATGATCGGAATCCGAAAATATTATTGTGCTAATTTCCACTGCACTTGGTAGATTGCGCTGGTCATTATGGAAATGTGATGTTGCATCTGTGTTCTTTAATTTGCACGTAGTCAGTAAATCACCTGCAGAAATTACCATGCCCACCGGTGCTGTTTTGGAATTGCACTTTCATGCTAATTTGCCCTGTTTAGTTAATCTGGCCCTTAAGTTTTTAGAGTTTTAGTGGGGGCGCTTCAAAATTTTCACTCTTTTCTTCACACTAGCCGTACACTAAAATTCGAAGAACGGTAATATTATGAGTCTGCAATATTAGTATCATTTTTAGTGGGTCACATGACTTCATGTGATATTAAATTACAGGTCAGAGTTCACCAACTGCAACTTCAAAACTTCAAAAATTAATTTGAGCTTGCATTTCTGGTCTCCCGCTTTCACACATGTATGTATGTAATGAAAGTAAAAAAAAATGATGTACAGTAACTATCACTTTACTGTCTTTTTCATCTGTAAAAATTATAAAAAGCTTTTTAAAATCATCCCCAATGCTTTTAGAATTTGGTGGGACATTTTGTTAACGCAGCCTGTGATGCATTATGCAACTAACGTTTTCTGTTTTCCACAGGTAAGTGCAGATAAATACAATCCAGCAAAGAACATCCAGATATTATCCGGATATGGAACGCATGTTAATGCCAGGTGTAAAGGGGCCATAGAGAGAAGGAGACAGACAATGTGATTGTGCCCTTTGACACACAGAGGGAATTATTTATGGGAACAGAGCATCTCAGAGCAGAGGATGGCAGTAAGCAAGAGCACCCAGTGGGGGGCAGGAACACAAACTATATCTGTGGCCTTTTCAAGGGCCTGAGATACAATCTCGCCGCTAACTGACAACCACCAGGTTATAGAAGCTCTGGTTTTTGCGGTGCAGGTACAATTACGGACTGATTTCACATGACCGCTTGGGGAGGTGTACATATCCTGTTAGCTTTGCATTACACAATCAAGATAAAAACAGAACTTGGAACAGGTGAGAAAACAAATTTAAGATAAGCAGCAAGAAGGTTTAGCATATCCTTTAATCTTTCCAAGGAATGGGCGAACAAGCCTTATAAGAAAGCGAAATACAGGAAAGTCATGGGCAATTAGACACAGGCATGTACACGCTACAATTGATGACACCTAGATGACTGGATTATTCTCATGTGTATACTGGGGAAACACACTCAAGCATCACCGAAACAAATACACTGGAAGCTGCGTCAACAACCCTCGGGTTTCCTGGAATCCCTTATTCCGTAGAGGAGCCTGGGGAAGAATCGCACTTTTTGTTGTCTTTTTTTTCATACTTTTATTACTTGTGAAAAAACTTGAAACAATTTTAAATAAAGAACGGCATTGGTTTTTGTACAGTTTACTTTTGTTTAACTGTATTAATAAAAATAATGTGGTTTTTTTTAATTAGCATGTTTTTGTGTTTTGCTTTAGTACCGAAATTGGTAACGAGAACCGTGGATTTTCCCTGGTATTGGTTCCGAATACAGAAATTTTGGTACTGTGACAACACTAACTCACACTAAGCATTGCTGCCTTGAACCGAGCCCGAGCACGACTGTCCCCCTCCCCACTCCCCCACAGGCCTGCAATCACACTTTCCAGCCAGAGCATGCTTACGTCATGTGCGAGATAATGGAGAAACGTTTTGCAAATATTCTATTAATATATTATATAATAGTATATAATAATAATATCTAATTAATTAATAATAATTCATTTATAATTCATGCCGTGCACTGATTTTCACTTGTATGTATCAGAGAATTATTACGTAGGCAGCTGACGTTGAAATAATTTCCAACTTTACTCGTAAGCTACATTTCTTGTTTATCAATAAGGTGAGAACCAAAGCCATTATAAACCTAAATATACTTGACTGAATTAAAGTGCCCCTATTTTGGATTTTTGAAAATGATCAACTCTAAGTGAATGAAAACATCCTGCAAAGTTTGAAATCTGCACCGTGTATAAAGTTATGATGAAAGAGTCGAATCTGAATCATTGAAGCGAGTCGTTTTTAAAACAAATCTTAAGTTGTTTCATGTTGACGTCAAAATGGAACATTAGCATATTGCCTGCCACTTGTTGCCACTGGGTGCCGCTTTTGGAGTGTTAAAAAATAGCTTTTTCCCCGGTAACGCTGTACACAAAGCAGCACTGCACTCTG
>SCHK01212463.1:969-20753 GCA_004124795.1 Poropuntius huangchuchieni
TCTATAAATAAAAAATGGAGTAAAATAAGTAGTCATTTTAAATAATACAAGTTAATAATAATTTTATATTATTGAATCTATTATATGAATCTGTTGACAGCTCATTTCATCAGTTTCCCAAGGCTGTTTAATTGTTGCCAAAGGTACAGATACTGAGATAACAATCTTGTATCATATCAAAGTGAACATTTTGGTAATGATCCAACCCTAGAATAAGGCATCATGTGGTTCTCTGTAGTAGATTATTATTTTTTTTTATCAGTAAGTAGGACAGAGGCAAAATCCTAGTTATAGATGTCCGTTGAAAGGCTGGTACACAGTGTTTGGATAATAGAGATCACAGTCCTTCTCTTTCACCTAACAAAATTGGTCCGTGTAAAAATGACAAAACATGTGCTTGATGTGGTAAAATTACAGCCAGTGTTTTGTTTTCTGTATGTAACACATACAACTTTCTCTGCATGATTATATGTTTCCACATGAACCTCTAAAATATCTGACAGTTACTGGAGTTCACTGAGTCTGTTGCTGTAACAATACCAGCCAATGGCTTACTGTCATGCCTAAACCAGCTAACTTTCCTTATGGTAACATGCATGTGCAATAAAAGTTCACTCCCTCTCTACTACCCCCTTTCCGCAACACTTTTGTCTTATTATTAGGTCCAAAACAGGCCTGCTGCTCCAACTAAACCTCTTCCACCTGATCCTGTCGTTAAACCCTCTCAGGTAAATCTCATTGCTGCTCACAAAGCTTGTGAGGAACAGAGATATGTAGAGGTGTTCTGGTAGATGTAGCAGTGTGTGATATACACGAACCAATGCAGTTTTTATTGCTCTTTCTGGTTCTTCAGTTGGCGGGGCATTGGCCCGCCCCTCCCACCAAACCCCTCCCTCCTGACCCCATCCCCTCAGAGAGCAAGATGCAGTGCAAGGTAGAGGGAGCAGTTGCTGCTAGCTGCCGCGTACGACTGTGTCTGTTATTGTGTCTTGGCCAAAAGTGTCTACCTTTAGAAACTCACTCCATGTTTGTAGTTGTGGTCCGTGTCTCTGTGTGGTTGCATGTGGGTTGCTGTCCTTGTCCTTTGGGTTTAACAGTAAGATGATGGTGGTTTGTGCATGCGGATGGGAGTGAATGGAGTTAGATCAGACTGGGGGAGAGCAAGAGGTCATATGTAATCTGGAATATTTTTAAAAATCACCATAAAGAAAATGTTTTATTGACATCTAATTTGTCATAATGTGCACTTCCAGTTGTAAGTTAAGTTCAATTGACTTGAATGCTTATGCTTCATAGCTTTACCTTAATTAGATTTGTAAACCAGTGTTCATTAACAGACAACATAAGGAATCACATATAGCAATTTTTATTAATTAATGTATTAAAGTGCAAAAATTAAATTCACAACCCTAGTGGTTTGGAAAATTGATGGATGGAAATTAGATAAAATTATTGAATTAATTTAAATAAATTACTAATAAAATGAAAACAAAATTAATTCAGTACAAAATTAAATTAAGTTAAAATAAATTTTAAAAAAGTAAAATGCATTTTAAAACTGCATTGACATTTTAATGATACATTTCATTAAAATAAATTATTTAATACGGTTAAAATTAAAAGATGTAAACAAAGATGCAAAAATGTAAACATTTCAAAATTGAATTTTTGAATATTTTAATATTTTAAAATGTATAAAACCTATCGCTCTTGTGTGAAAAAGAGTTTATGTTTACACCAACAGTAGAAGCAGTAACTTAATATAGTTATTTGTGTGTATTTTAAACACTTTGTCACACCTGAAGACAGCTTAATTGAAACATTGAACATCAAAGAAATAAAAAAGACATTTGTGCTCATTTTACCACTAGATACATATTATCACCTTCCACAATAAAATTTCACTAAAGATCACTATTAATAATAACTAGTTTGAAAAAACTATCCTGTGATGCATTGTGCAGAAATACTTTATGTACTAAGCATTATATGAGAGTGAGTGATATCAAAACATCAGTGTTAACCTTACTTTAATAGTAACAGTACTTTAACCTTAGTTCAAGCTTAGTACAGTGCTGTGAAAAAGTCTTTGCCCCCATGTGCATATATATATATATATATATATATATATATATAGCATGTGTTTTATCTCTCCCAGTCTCTCTGCAAGGTGAAAACAGTGAGGAATCAATTGTGCAGTGCATGGCCTATGATTCAGTATGGTCTCAGACAAATTAATTTTGTGATCAAGGGAAAATCATGGTGGATAACAGATTGATCCCCAATGATTTGAGTAAATCGGCACAGTAAGAGTCTCACCCAGCGCTTGCCTTTCTCTGTCACATGGCTGCATCTGCAACTGTACGTCCAGCCCACAGGAACACGACCGGCTGCACCAAGCAAGCCTCTCCCTCCTGACCCTGTCCTCTCTACCCGACAGGTATCGCCACAGGCGTGTGAAATCTAACTTTCTATTAACAGTACTAATCAGCTCTTGTTCTGATACATCTGAGAGTATCTATTTCTCTCAGTGCAGTCCTTTTGCTTTTATTTTGAACAATGATGTACTGTAAAGCAAATTGAACTTATAAGACAAAAAATAATGACCTTATCCTGTTTCAGAACCCTGTTCCCCCCAAACCTCCAGTTCCCAAGAAACCACTGCCTGTGGATCCTTCATCCCACCCTCGTCCACCCCCACTGCTGGGACATCCAGGACCTGCCACATCTTCATCATCTTACTCACGTAACCCTGCATCAGCTGCTGCTCCTGCCAGGTGAGAGGACAGATGCTTTTTTCCGTAATATTATGCAACAGACAAGAGATTAAAGTGTAATCTGATAAAATCTTATTTCTGTGTACAGACCTGCCCCTCATCCGCCTTTACGGAGACAACAGTACCCTGGGAAACCCCACGCCCCTCACCAAGTATAGTCAGGAAGGAAACGTTGGCCCGGCTGCAAATTTATGTACTACACTTTTTTTTTTTGTCTTGTTTAATGGTAAAAAATAATTGTGTCATTAAAACAAGATACATTTGAGAAGAAAAACTGCATAACATATTAAGACTTAATTTTAGAGAATATATTCTGAATATATAGGGTGTAATACATACCCTATATATTTATATATATAATTATATAATAGGGTGAGATATGCAGTTTTCCTTCTCATGTAAATGTATTTTAAGGACTTTTATGGCTTCTTATTTTTACTGGGAAACAAGACAAAAACCAATGATCAAGAAAAAGTTTTTTTGCCATTTGGACCCACTGTGGGACACTACGTGATGTAGACTTGCACAATTCTATTTGCACTGACCATGAGTGAGGATTTGATTCTGCAGGGTGAACATTAACACCTGTACAGACCTCTGTTGCTCTGCAGCTGGATCAGAACTTCAACTTACAGCTCATTTTGAGGCTCACTGGGGTATCCGAGAAATTACAGACTCCAGTGAAGATGAAAGAATGTTATAATTCTGAAGAACTTGACAAAAAATACAAACTGTTAGAAGCTGACATGAATGTACATTCCTTTTGTGATTCAGATGCTCAGTTCGACGCATGGAAATAGGATATGACGAGATGATGCCTTGAGGAAAGAGTCCTGATTTCTTTCTCTGAGATGCTGTATGCATGCTCAATTTGCCTGATCTGATCGTTTCCTACAGAATCTCTTTGGTGCCTAAATACTTTGCCACATAACATTTCATCAATGATTGTTCTAATACAGTCGCACCAAAACTGAATTTCCGAACTCTGAAAATTCCCCGTAAATTCTGTCTGGTATATTACATTCCATTGAACATCAGCTGGTCTCAGCACAGACATTAGCACTGGACACAAACACACGTTATCTGTAAAGTCTTTACTGTAAAGTAATGTCTTATATCGGTATCAAGACAATATTCATATTGTGATTGTGAATGCTGCTGCAGGGGAAAAGCTGGCTGATTGAAAGATCGCCTTTTCAATCAAAGCACTGAGGAAGGTATATTTAAGTGTATTTTGACACATGCAGTATTTTTAATGCAATAAACACAGGATTTATTTTTACAGTTGATTCATGCATGCAGTTTTCACTGTCTTGTTTTTCCAGAATCATCTCATATTTTGTTTATCTAGCTTTATCACACAGGTTACGACCGTATAAACATTCGCTAACAAGCAACATTAAGACGTAAAATCACAGAGGGATGTGACATCACATCCTTTTATGGTGGTGAGTGGGCCATATAAAGTTAATGATTGTGATGATAATAGGTTGATGCTCCTCAGTGTGTTTAAGGTCATTGTGTAAAAAATGTGAAATAAGAGGAAGCAGATATTGGCAGAATAACAGATATTAAGTAGAGTAAAATTTCAAATTTCAAATTAATATATGCTAAAATCCCATATCAGTATGTCATCTGGTACACAAGTTCCATTACGCAGTGTGACAGCCTTAAATGGTGAAAAGCATCAGTCTCATTACGGACAAGCTTCATAATGAGATATGCTGCTGTGTAATGTCACCTTTGTCACTATTAACTTTTATTGCAAGTTATGTAACCAAATCATTTGATACTGTATTCACGCCTACAACTCACATAAACTATAGCTTTCAAAAACGAAGGCCTTAAGAAGTCAAACATCTCAGATTTAACGTTTAAACATTTTAAATTCTTAGAGTCAGGACTTAAAATGTTTTCTTTTCTGCATTTTTGTCTTTTCCATTTAAAATGTCAGTTGCTTGAGGTGAAAACATGACATCTTGTTTTTTTGAGAAATTTAACAAAATCAAGTGATGTTACGTCTGAAACAAGAACAAATATCTGTCAGTGAGGTATGAAAACATGTTGCTTTGAATAAAGCTTTTTTTGTATGCCACTGGCAGATGTTTGTTCTTGTTTTAATAATAAAACTCATGATCAGTTTCTCAGAAAACAAGACTAAAATTAACAAAGTTATTTCCAAAAACAAATCTTTTGGAAGCTGTATTTTTAAACTTTTAAGTGTTGCTAATATAACTCATTTTATGCTTCCTTAAAGAACATACTGTGTTCGCTTTAATTTATTCCTAGTATTAAAAAGTTCTTTAAAGAAGTCTTCAATGTCCGTTCAAAAAAAATCTGCAGAAACCCTGTATAACTGATCAAAAAAGTGCTGACAGAATGCATGCTGTGCTTCTTGTCTTGCCCTGAAAAACAAAACAAAACTAAAAACTAAAAAAACTTTTGTTAGCAGTCTTATTAACCTGGATGTTTCATCCTGAGCTAACCAAACCCAGTTTCTCATCTCTGACGAAGAGGGGAATTTGAAATTGCTACTCAGACATCTTCAGTCAGGTTTAACCACACAATGTTTGTTTCCTGTTTTCAGTGAGTGACTTAACCATGAACCCATGACCAATCTAGAAAGTCATCCTTTTAACTGTATCCACTATTCTTATAAGACATATAAAACATATAAACATTTTTAATAATAAATAAATAAAATAAAACAACTTCTTTCTCAACAGATGTTTAGTGAAGGAAGGTGAAATTAATTGAATTATTAAATTACTACATTTGAGAACACAATAAATAACGTCATGAATAAAATTAAATAACGTGTGATGTGTAAAATAAGGTTTTGGAGGTTATATTTAAATATGTTCATTAATAATGTAATTACTTTTTAAATAGATAATATCATGTAATGTATTAGATATTAGTTATATCACATGAAAGTAATGACATTATGATTTTTATTTGTCATGAACAAGAAGATCAAGACCTCTGACGTAGGACAGGCCAAAATCCCCATTTAAGGAGGGGGGTTACCTACAGACGTGTTTAAAACTCGCTTTTTTTTTAAATAATAGTTTATGAAACAAATATATCACGCAACAACACTAACAAATGTGCTTTTAATATTTAAGGGGGGAAAAAGGTAACTGAAGACAAAGTGCACCGTATTGTGGAATGTGCCATGGCCAAATTTGGTAAACATAATGTCAGACATCCATCTTAAAAGCCTTTCAATCATTAAATTGGCCAAAGGCAGATTATGGGAGGGCATCCATGAGACATGGACGTTGTAAATGATGTAAGCAGCAGTAACAGTAAAGTGAGGGCTGTGTGATCTGGCTCTGGCAGAAGATCCTCTGCGCTCGCGCGGCGCAGCAGCAGAGCACCGGTCAGTGTGTGCTGGGACAGCAGGGCGGGACGACAGCATCTGAGCAGTAGGTATCTTTCAATAAAATCCTCATCTCTATAAATTAAGCCGTCATTTTCGTACAAAATAATAGTCACTTTTTTAAACTATATTCTTCATTTGGTGTCGCCACTGTCATAGAAAATATTCAACGAAATAACTCAATTTAAAAGCTTCCCCTGTGAATAACGCCTACTATCTGAATGAGATTCCAAATTAATTTACGATTTTATCGATGGTTTTTGGACGGAAATTCTGATACCACGTCTTTAAGGGTCGGTAAACGTTATTGATTGCGGCAGTATTTAAAGCTACAGGATTCGCTCCAAACTGCCAAATTCGTCAACACTCTCCGACGGAGAACGTTTAAAAGCGCTCATATTTCAGTGTGGAACCGACAAATTTGATAATTTTAGTACTCTGAACACCTTAAAGGACCTTGAAGTTAAAGATAATTTAAGCGACATGTTAACGCGGTAGGTATTGTGTAGGAGGGAATCCTCTGTGTATGCTAGCAGGTTAGATCAGTATTTATTCTGAAAACTCAAAATGCCACACAGGTTTTGGTGTCTGTGATTGTACAGTGTGTTATATTGTATTCTTATGTAACACAGCATAAAACCACCTGCCCCATCCAGACCATTAACTCCAGATTAACACCTGCTATCAGACTATCAGCATCGAAGATAAACAGCAAACATGGGCAAGAAGAACAAATTAAATGTATCAAATGGCAAAAAAGAGGAGAATGGAGATGTAAGGTAAGTTAGGTAGTAAATCGGGTTACATTGAGCTATTTGTTCTTACAAATACATTTGTTTGATCTGTAATTATGGTTTATGGTTCATGTCCTGGGATAATATATTAATGTCACGAAATATTTAGATCATTTATTTTAAAGTCAACAAGGATGACTATGTAACTGTAAATGATTAAAAATATTTACATTTTAGTATTATTTTAGATTATTTATTTAGTTGCTTTTTCATTTTTCTAACTTAATTGTGATTTTTGTTTTTTTCCCAGCAGTGAGAAAAATGGCAAGGAAGAGGAGAAGGAGAAGGAAAAGGTGGAGATGGTGGGAACATTTGAAATAGTGAGTGAGATATTAAATATATTACTAGTATTTGTAGTACTGTTATCATTTATGATTATGATTTGTGAAATTAATAATAACATCACAGCCATAAAGTTGTATGTACTAAAACATTAAAAAAACTTTTTATTTTAAATATTTTTTAAATGCTTCAGCAATGCTGTAACCAATGGATTAAAATAAGCCTAAATTTAAAAATGGATGTGGTGAAGAAGTAATTTTGTTGATTGAAGTTTCATGTATTCTTTTCGCTAACAAGCTTTAAGACTAAATCCCTTGAACAATCTTGGTATTGACTGCAGGTTTTACTATTTATCCTTAAATGCTCACATCATGGTATTGTCTTTCTGAGCTTGATCACGCAGCTGTTTATTTTATTTTCAATAAAAATATCAATCTCAGTAAAAATAGATATTAAAAATGCTTTAAGACTAACTTATTCTCAGAGAAGTGTGTCCGTGTGTCAGTTTCGCTATGCAGATGGTGTCGACATTTTTCTGATGCTGATTGCCACAGTCATGTCCATAGCTAATGGGGCAGTACTTCCTCTCATGGTTATTGTATTTGGAGACATGACAAACAGCTTTGTGGAGGATACATATTTAGAGAATTTAAAGAACATCACCCTTCCACCCAGTGAGTGTATAATTTGTATCCCTCATCAATCTACTATTGTTACACGGGATCTGTGAGGTTTTCTCAAAACTAACAATAACATATGGTCTTTTCATCTCTAGACTTTACCTTACCGGAGTTCAGTAATACGACTTTAGGAGAGGAGATGACAACGTAAGACCACTGTGCTTTGCATTGGAACACTGCAATTTTCTTTCACATTTTTCTTTCTTAGTGTATAATAGTCTTGTTTCTCCTTCTCAGGTTTGCTATATACTACAGCATCATGGGATTTGTAGTTTTGGTCGCGGCATATATGCAGGTGGCCTTTTGGACTATTGCCGCAGGACGTCAGGTGAAGAAACTTAGAAAAACGTTCTTTCACTCGATCATGAAACAGGAGATTGGCTGGTTTGATGTCAATGAGACAGGACAGCTCAACACACGCCTCACAGAGTATGATGTGCAATAAGAGTCATTTATCTACATATTATGCACACAGTGACACACACCTATATCACACTCTTTTTTTTTCCTCTCCAGTGATGTCTACAAAATAAATGAAGGCATTGGGGATAAGCTTGGCATGCTGCTTCAGAGTCTGACCACCTTTATAACTGGCATCATCATTGGTTTTGTCAAAGGCTGGAAGCTGACCCTCGTCATCCTCGCCGTTAGCCCTTTACTCGGGATCTCAGCTGCTATCATCGCAAAGGTGGGATGAAAAGGAATATGAAGAGAGAGAGTTTTAATGTTTTTATATTTATAGTAAGCTCCTGACTCACATAGTGGCCCTCAACAGCCCTGTTCTAATTTATTATTGTGGTTTATTACTGTATACATTTCTACTTAGCTGTAAAAGAGAATAAAATAACGTAAATGGTCAACAAGGACAAATATAGAGATATTATAGCTGTAAGTATGACGTCAGTAAGATTAAAAAAAAAAAAAAAAAAATTCTACAAGGATGTAATAAAATAATCAGAAGTGACAGTAAAGACATTTATAAGTATTTCTATTTATAATTAACATAAATAACATTTATAAGTAATTCTCTGTTCATCAAAGAAATCCTGAAAAAAGTATCATAGTTTCAACAAAATTAATAGGCAGTTTTCAACACTGATAATACTTATTACAATGATTACTGTAGGATCATGTGACACTGGAGTAATGGCTGCTGAAAATTCAGCTTTGCCATCTTTGTAAAATTTAAATTGTTAAATTGATTTTTTGATTAAATAAATGCAGTCTAGCTGAGCATAGGAGATTCAAAAACAGTTATTGGACTAAAAACAGTCCAAAGTTATTTTGATGCAGTGAAAAAGTAACATTGTATCCCTGCCTCATTAGGTGATGACATCATTCACATCGCGGGAACAGACGGCCTATGCCAAGGCTGGAGCTGTGGCTGAGGAAGTGCTGTCATCCATCAGAACTGTCTTTGCCTTTGGTGGACAGAAGAAAGAGATACTGAGGTGTGTTTGAAAGTCATCCGGTTTCTCAAAGAACGTCAGCACTGTTTCTCAGCGGAAGTGTGATGATCACATACATGTTTTGTGGTCCGTGACGCAGAGTGAAAAACCATCTGACCTTTCGATGACCTAAATCAAAAGCAGTTTACTTGCCAAAGCATCTTAGAACCATAAAGGCACTCTAGACACACATCCCATAATGTGAATAAGAGAAACTAGGGGAAGAGTGTGTGGAATCAGTTTGATCATCATATATTTTGCATCAAGGATAATAAATTACTTTTTTGTGTTCTTCAAAGATATCACAAAAACCTAGAGGATGCAAAGAATGTTGGCATAAGGAAGGCTGTCACTGTGAACATTGCTATGGGCTTTACATTCTTCATGATCTATATGTCCTATGCACTGGCCTTTTGGTATGGCAGCACTCTTATCCTGGCTGGAGAGTATGATGCCGGCAAACTGTTAACTGTGAGTAACAGCAGGGTTGTTACAATATTTCACAAAATTCTGTGGTTTTCTGATTAAAACCCAGAGTCACATTGGTTATGCTTCAAATATTGTAGGATTTAAAAAAAAGAAAAAGATTACATCATAAATAGCAAGTAGTCATGTTTTCTTCATGGGAACTTAATCAGACTGTTAAATTATCATGAGGTTGCCTCACGAGTGCATTTTCTGTTCCTCTATTTTAGGTTTTCTTCGCAGTCCTAATTGGAGCTTTCGGCATAGGTCAAACGTCTCCTAACATCCAGTCCTTCGCTAGTGCAAGAGGGGCTGCCCACAAAGTTTTCCACATCATTGATCATGTGAGTGAACTCACTGTTAGCTAATCATTAATGCTTTCAGGATATTATGTTACATAATTGCTGGACGAAAAAACAACTGTCCCCAATGCAGAAGAAGATCCATAATGTAATTGCTACCTGGGATG
Source organism: Poropuntius huangchuchieni (assembly GCA_004124795.1). Lineage (NCBI taxonomy): Eukaryota > Metazoa > Chordata > Actinopteri > Cypriniformes > Cyprinidae > Poropuntius > Poropuntius huangchuchieni. The sequence continues at coordinate 11,270 of SCHK01212463.1, forward strand.
CTAAACAGGATATTAGTATTTTATTGCATTTAAAAGTTAAAAACGCCTTAACCCTGAAATCTGACTCTGGCCATTCATCACATCTAAACTAACTAAACACTTCCCCTTTTCTAAAAATAGCACTGTGGGTTTTTGTTTTTTTGTTTGTTTGTTTTTTAATTCAGATTCAGATGGATAATTGTCACAACACAATATATGCATGTCTTTAAAAAGGCTGCAAGCCAAGAATACAACTAATTAAAAAGATGGCACAAGCATAATCATGTCCCCATGGTCTGTTTAAAAAAAAACTATAAATATTAAGAAAATTATAGAAAAGTCATGGAAATTTATAATGATTAAATATGTCTTTGGTTATGCTCTGCATGGAGACTCAAAAAACTGAATCTACTTTTGAAACACATTGAAATCTGAGGCCTAATACTTTACCACTTTTATACATATGCTACCGTTCAAAGGTCTGGGGTCAGTAAGATTTGATGCATGTATTTGATCAAAAAATACAGTAAAAACTGTCATATTATGAAATGTTATTGCAACTTAACTTTTATTGTGTAATGGCAAAGCTGTTTTTTTTAAATCTGTGAATTGTAAAAATTCATGAATGACTGGAAAAGTCATGGAGAAGTCAAAGAAATCCATTAATCACATAAGCCTGGGAAGCCTGACTTTTGAAGTATATTACATTGTTTTCTGGCTTTGTTGAATTGTAGCTCCAGATATGTTCTGGTTATTTTTACATCCTTTCAACTGTTCTGTCAGTACTGGGCTGCGTTCCCAAAAACATCATAAGCTTAAGTACATTGTAGACCTATTGAAACCAGTGGAGCTACAGTCAGCTTAGGCTTACAATGCTTTTGGGAAACGCAGCCCTGATCATTTAGCCAATCACATACACGTAAAAGTTCAATAAATCTATATCTCCTTCCTCCTTCAGAAAGTGCAGCTCATATTGCTTTACTTTTTTGAACATTTAAACATAGCAGAGCTGCAAAACTGTTTGATTTTTAACTTCTGTTCGGTGTTCCAAGAAGGACAAGCCTGAACAATTAAAACAAACACACACACACACAGGACTAAACTTTGTCTTTATTTAGACTCTGATGTTCAAGTTTAAACAAACACCACACACACAGTGAGCAGACAGCGGCTTTGAGATAAAATCCAGAGACAAAAAGGTGCGCAAAATAATCCAGAGCCAAGTTGCATAACTTCCCCTCATTGTTTTAGCACCAGGAAAAATAGCCTGGTCTCAGGATCAGAGGTGCTTCCCTACTGAGATCCAATGAATAGAAGACCACAGGGAACCGTTTTTCTCTGGTGTAGAGCAATTAGTGTGATAGTGACGTCTATTAGTCTGAATGAGGTTTTATTATGAACTTACCTCTATCCCTTACTGGAATTTGTATTTAAAATAATGAATTTCTCTCATAATCCTTTTTTTTTTTTTTTTTTCACCAACAGGAACCCAAAATCAACAGTTTCTCTGAGGAAGGCTACAAACTTGATGTTGTTAAAGGAAACATAGAGTTCAAAAACATTCACTTCAAATACCCTTCACGACAGGATGTGAAAGTAGGACCATCAAAAGATTTATTAAAAACCATTTGAACAAAATAACTTTACAGAATGAAATGACTCCAGCTATGGCTCTGTTTTGGCTTGTAGGTTCTTAATGGCATGAATCTTAAAGTTATGAGTGGACAGACCATTGCTTTGGTGGGGAGCAGTGGGTGTGGAAAAAGCACAACAATCCAGCTCCTACAACGCTTCTATGACCCACAGGAAGGAACGGTAAGTACAAAGAGAGGCTGAGAAGTACAGACTCCTTAACCTTCCTGTTCTTCGTCCAATCTTTCCGTTTTCCTCTAACCCCCTCAGGTAACTATAGATGGCCATGATATTCGCTCTCTGAACGTGCGAGGTCTGAGAGAACTGATTGGCGTAGTCAGCCAGGAGCCGGTGCTGTTTGCCACAACCATCTCAGAAAACATCCGCTATGGCCGCCAAGATGTCACCGACGAGGAGATCGAGCAGGCTGCACGTGAAGCCAATGCCTACGACTTCATCATGAAGCTCCCAGATGTACAAAGTTTAGCATAATTTTACTTTTAAGGACGTAATTTGATCAGGTAGGCTCTGACCAATATCTCTGTTAATTTTTAGAAATTTGAGACTCTAGTTGGAGAGAGGGGCACCCAGATGAGTGGTGGACAAAAGCAGCGTATTGCTATTGCAAGAGCGCTTGTGCGCAACCCAAAAATCCTACTTCTTGATGAGGCTACGTCTGCTCTGGATGCCGAGAGTGAGACTATTGTGCAAGCAGCGTTAGATAAGGTAACAAAAAATAGCCGTCTGGAAAAACACTGGAAATATTGTGTGCGTGTATTAATTTTTTATACATCTGTATAGGTCAGGCTGGGCAGAACTACCATTATAGTGGCTCACCGGCTGTCTACTATTCGAAATGCTGATGTCATTGCTGGATTCCAGAATGGGGAAATTGCAGAACTGGGCACACATGACGAACTTATGGAGAGAAAAGGAATCTACCAAACTCTTGTTAATATGCAGGTTAGAAACCCACAGTGCCATACACACACACACACACACACACACACACACACACGAGCTCTGTATGCAGCTGTGGCACATAAATGGTCCTCAGAGCCTGTTGTCTTGTGGGTAGTGCACTTGACATGGAGGAGCTGCTCTTGGTTGAGTTCGAGTTTGAGTTCCGAATCAAGGACTTTTCCTGGTCCTATTCCCCTATCAATTGTTTTCATTCTCTCGTTTTCCTGTCTTGTCCATTAAAGGTGAAAATAGCCCTGTGAAATGGCTTTGACATAACATTAAAGGAAATTGACTGTCATTGATTTGTAGCAACTAGAAGTCATTCATGGTCTACAAGAGTTGCCAGTTTGAAGCAACATGAGTAACAGTGGCTATCAAAGATATTGAGCAGATAGTAAAGCTCACGCGATCTTTGTCAAATATTGCCGTCAAGTAGCAACCAAAACTACAGGGACTTGACAATCTCAAATGGTTGAAATACTGTCATTGTGATCTGCCCTTTAAACTTCCACAATGTAACACATTTTATAAAGATGTTATGCAGTTTATCCATCTGGATTTGACTGGATTGTTTGAGGCTGAAACATCATGTTGTCATTTAAGTCTAGTGGTATCGGTCCTGCCTGCTTTGGTTAGCAGCAGAAAAGAAATGTTTCAGAGGCAAGCAAGTTGTTATATTTTGCTAAAAGTTTATTAAGGCAAATATTTATTTCGCATTCTCTGATGAATTGTGCATGATAACACAGAGAAATTGAATTCTGGAGTCTCTTATGAGTTCCCTTGTTTAAATCACAGATGTTTAAGGGTGCAGAGGACACAGAGGAGGGCAAAGAGGAGATGACTATGGATGAAAAGAGTCCCTCAGTCAGCTCTCTGAGTGAACGCACACTCTTCAGACAGAAATCAAGAAGTGCCTCAGAAAAAGATCAGCAGGATGAAGAGAAACAGACAGAGAAGGTAAGAGACCAAGTGTAGACAATAATGAGTGTCATTTACATTTTGTTTTCTTTCTTTTAAAGGCTTGATACGTGATCTGCAAAGAAATCGTATTTTGATCAAATTATGATCATGATTAGATATTTTGATTGAAATTTCTTTACATGGTTCTTTTTCTATTTGTTCTCTCTTTGGTTTGTAGGAAAAAACTCCAAACGTCTCCTTCCTGACAGTCCTGAAACTGAATAAGCCGGAATGGCCATATATGGTGGTTGGAGTTTTATGTGCCACCATAAACGGAGGCATGCAGCCTGCATTTGCTGTCATTTTCTCTAAAATCATTGCTGTATGTTGTACATGAAAATTAAATATTGATAATAATTACCATTATTGACAGCCAACATTACTGAGACATTTTCCTCATACGTTAATTTTCCTGTCTCCTCCTCTTTTCTTCTTCTTCTCTAGGTGTTTGGTGAGGTAGATCAGGAACTTGTACGAAAGAGGACTGAGCTCTACTCTTTGCTGTTTGCTGGCATTGGAGTTGTGTCCTTTTTCACTTTGTTCTTTCAGGTTTGTTTTTTGTTACAGCATCAATGTTTGAACACACAAAAAAAATATAAACTGCCCTGAATGAACTTGACTATATCTGATAATAAACTACTTAGGTATCATCTTGATACACATTCAGTTCAAAAGTGTAGTCAGAGATGGAGAAGTATGGTTTTTATAGATTCAAGGTGTTCACGAGAGGTGTTTCAAAGGAAATCTTTGTTCTGATAAGCATACGTGTGAGGTGCATCCTGTACATTGAGTGGTGGTAAAAAGTTCATGTGATCTTTCTTCTCTGAAAGCTGATGACTGTTGTGAAATACCACTTTGTAAACGCCAATGAATAGCAGACATTGAATTCGATTCAATTCAATTATTTGCCTAGTCGAACTAAACCTGCTAAAATTCAGAAATGCTAAAAGATTACAGTTAACTCTTACAATAGAACTAAAATCAATAGAAAAAATAAAGTATATTTATATGCACTAAAAATCAAAATTTCAAAATTTATTATAAAATTACATATACTTTGAAATAAATATTTAAATGTTGTTCTTTCTTTTCTTTATATTTACCAAAGAATACTGAAAAAGTATCGGTTTCCACAAAAATACTAAGCAACTGTTTTCAATATTGATAATAAGCAATGTATCTTGAGTACCAAATCAGCATATTAGAATGATTTCTGAAAGATCATGTGACACTGAAGACTGGAGTAATGATGTTGGAAATTCAGCTTTGCCACTACTAGAATAAAAAAAACCATTTAAAAATATATTAAAGCAGAGAAAAAGATATTGTAAATTGTAATAGTATTTCACAATATTACTATTTTACTGTATCAAATAAATGCAGCCTTGGTGAGCAAGATAAAAGCAAGGTAATCAAATAAAAATATTATAAATGTCATAACATATTAAACACATTGTATTAGTCAAAACAATGTCAATTTTTTAAAAACCCTTTTAAGAGACAATGTTTTTAATTTCTTTCAGGGTTTCTGTTTTGGAAAAGCTGGTGAGATTCTGACCATGCGACTGAGGTTTAGAGCCTTTAATGCTATGATGAGACAGGTGAGACGATAACTGGCATAAACCAATCATCTCAAGTTTTCCCCCAAAGAAGCTATTTATAGATGGAGAGTAGCACGACACCTGTCTGTGTGTATTTTAGGACCTGACCTGGTATGATGATACTAAGAACAGTGTGGGTGCGCTGACCACCAGACTGGCTGCGGATACAGCTCAAGTGCAGGGTGTAAGTCTCATTTCCTATTCCACCACAGAGAGTCACACATTGTCCCAAGCTCCTAAATGGAAACCTATGTACAGTAACAAAGTAGCTCATCACTAATGGCACTATGACTCCCTATTTCCTATTTATTGTATTTTTTAAGCTTAGTGTGCTTTATTAACATGTCAAAAACTATTACAATGTAGTACAGATCAAATACTGTTTAAATTTAAGAAATTCAGTTATGTGTTGTAAATGACATGTTTTGTTTACCATTTTAGCACAGTAGCTCATCACAAATGGCACACTGACTTTATTTCCAACAGGCAACTGGTGTAAGATTGGCAACACTGGCACAGAATGTGGCCAACTTGGGCACCGCCATTATCATCTCATTTGTGTACGGCTGGCAGTTGACCCTCCTCATTCTCTCCATTGTGCCAATCATGGCTGTGGCTGGAGCCATCCAGATGAAGTTACTGGCAGGACATGCTTCTAAAGACAAGAAAGAGCTTGAGCAAGCTGGGAAGGTGAACATTTATGCTTATACTTTAATGCAGCACAATTTAAATCAACTGTCTTAAATCACTACCTTGTCTGAAATGTATTTTGTCCATTCAGATTGCAACTGAAGCCATTGAGAATATCCGTACTGTGGTTTCATTGACCAGGGAGAGGAAGTTTGAGACTCTGTATGAGGAAAACTTAGTTGTGCCCTACAAGTACGTTTAAATGAACTAATAATAATTCTATTATATATCTATTAGGATTCAAAATGAGCTTGATCGTTGATAAAATAATTGACGTTTGTCTGATTTCTTTAGAAACGCTAAGAAAAAAGCACACGTTTTTGGCCTGACGTTCTCCTTCTCTCAAGCGATGATCTATTTTGCTTATGCTGGCTGTTTCAAGTTCGGATCTTGGCTCATTGAACAAAATATGATGACCTTCGAGGGCGTCTTCCTGTAAGTGACTCAATACATGTCTGTTATAATACTCTCTCACAGCAGACTAAAGAATATGTAATGGTAATCTCTACAGTAGTATTGACATGATCCAATGTCATCTACAATGTGTCACAGGTAGTTCAAATGTGTAAAAATTAAACATTAAAAGTGAGTAAGCTAAAACAAGCTAAAACACACTACAGTGCAGGTGTTAAGTGGGAGTGGACTGGGAGGTACAAAGTCTGCTGGTTTCTACAGTATCAGTTAATAATTACAGAAGAATAAGTCAGTCAGAATAAACTATCCAGATGAGCAGTGAATGTATGTGTTCTCTTAGACAACACAGAAGCAAGGCTGGTGATTCATTACATTTGCAGATAGAAGATTCAAGAGGATCCATGTTATCTAACAGATAGAGAGATAATTAAAACTCTCTTCTCCTAATAACCAATTAAATAGCAGTGTTTACCCATTGTCCCAGAGTCTAATAAAAATTATGAAATGGGCTGCACATAGATAAGAAAACATGGAGGAAAATTTTTGTGGTTATTTCTTTAAAAAAAATCAACAAATCAATCATTACATTAGGATGTACATTATACTGTACAATAGTAATATATTTCTGTCACAATTTCTTCAAGCTACAAGTTATATGATTATGATGATAGTTCTTATCAAATGAAATGGTAAAATGATTGAGACAATGTTCTCATATAGTGAGATGACAGGTCAGTATGTGTGTAGTAAACAAAACCATTCGTTCACACACAGAATGAGAGACACAGAACATGCAAGTTTTTTTTAAATTTTATATTTCCAGACACTAGTGCATATCGCCATTAATTTAAGTGTACTGACCTACTTAGAATTTGTCAAATTTTGGATGAATAAATCCGTGACATTCCGTGTTATACAGTAAATTCAATTTTTATTCCTGGTTTAGTATTTTTTTTTATTTTTCTTAATTTGTTTTAGTGTGTGTGTGTGTATATATAACTAAAACTGAAACCATAAAAAAACACAAAACCATAAAAACCACTGTCATTACTTGATGCAAAAAACATATATATATATATATATATATATATATATATATGTATATATATGATATTTTTTCAGTTAACATTTTTTTGTGTTAAGTAATGACAGGGTTTTTTATGGTTTCATTTTAGTTAATTATAATAATCCTGGGTGATGTGTCTGTTTGTGTCTCTCAGTGTGATCTCAGCTGTGGTGTATGGAGCAATGGCTGTTGGAGAGGCAAACTCATTCACTCCAAACTACGCCAAGGCCAAGATGGCTGCTTCTCATGTCCTGATGCTCATCAACAGAGTCCCAGCCATTGACAATTCCTCAGAGGATGGAGACAAGCCGGTATTCCTTTCATATATGCACTTGAACACCAGAGTACACAGTGTGCCCAATATGTGATAAAAAAAGTTTCTAATTGTACGGAGTCTTATTTCTAGGCAAGATCTCAGAGTTCTTAGAAGCCTGTCATGAAATTAATCATTTACCACTTCTGCTGCTGCTCCATCCTTATCTGATAAAACTCAGGCAGAGCTGGACTCTGCCCACCATAAATATCCTGTTTTATTCAATGTGTTCATCAAGAGACAAACAGATTGCCATGGCTACACTAGTATACACAAATGTGCACTAATGTGGCTCTTTCCTGTGATCTCCGTAGGATAAATTTGAAGGGAATGTGAGTTTTGACAATGTGCGTTTTAACTACCCATCCCGGCCGGATGTACCAGTACTGCAGGGTCTGAGGCTCCGGGTGAAGAAGGGGCAAACTCTCGCTCTGGTGGGCAGCAGTGGCTGTGGCAAGAGCACCACCATCCAGCTACTGGAGAGATTTTATGACCCTCAGCAGGGCAAAGTGGTAGGAGAACACGCATACAGACAAGTGACTCAGAGACCACATCTTATATATATCTTTTTTATATATATATATATACAAGTGACTGACAAGTCACTAATCACTCATCCGACTCAGCAAGATGTCATATGTATACTGTCATTCAGTAAACAACAGCCACGGAAGTCAAACTTTTATTACCTTTATCATGGTCAATGATAAGGTATCTTAAGGCAGGCCAAAAACAAGGAAACATGGATATGCACATCAAAGGATGCTTCTCTTTCACCTGCATACTTCAGGTCCTTAACCTTGATGACTCAGACCATAACACAGATGTGTTTACACGCTATTAACCTCCGTTTCATGTGATCTGATCACAAGTGGACAGTGCTAAACAATCTAAACAGGATTTTTTTCCCCTTTTGATCAAACCACATTCACACTTATTCACATGTATTTTTTTTTAAACTAAAAACATAAAAAATAATAATAAAAAATATACTTTTTATTATAGCAAAATAATAATTAGTCATTAGGTCCAAAAGCAAGATAATGTACATTGTATGTGGATTGTATAATAAAGAAGCATTGAGATGCCATTAATAAACATAGTTTTGGTAACAGTTACCCTTTATTGACAGATGCTGGATGACAATGATGCAAAGCAACTGAACATCCACTGGCTGCGCGCGCAAATTGGCATCGTTTCCCAGGAGCCTGTGCTGTTTGACTGCAGCCTGGCAGAGAACATCGCATACGGAGACAACAGCAGACAAGTCAGCCAGCAGGAGATCGAAGAGGCCGCTAAGGCTGCTAACATACACACCTTTGTAGAGGGGCTGCCACAGGTACAGTACAACCATCATCCTCATGTACAACCCATTACAAAAGTCAGGGGTCAAAATTAAGATTTTTTTTCTATGCTTTTTAAGATTTTTCTTTTATTTATTTTTTTAATATATTTATTTAGCAAGGACACATTAAATTGATCAAAAATGACAGTAAAGATATTTTTATATAAATGAAGGATCATGTGACACTAAAGATTGGAGAAATGGCTGCTGAAAATTTATATATCAAAATATATTATGCAATATTTAAAAATATATATTTTAAAATATGAAATTATTGTAAATTTTAGTACCATTTCAAATTATTAAAGTTTTTTCCTTTTTCTTTTAAGTAAATGCAGCCTTGCAAACCCCAAGAGACTTATTTTTAAAACCTAAAAATATAATACCAACCCAAAACAGCAGTGTACATTAGAAACAAAAAGCAATAAAAATAAGCAATAAATGTTCTAATCTTGTAACCAAACTAAAAAAACAAACAAAATATATATATATATATATATATATATTTATGTATGTATGTA
>SCHK01212480.1:0-15242 GCA_004124795.1 Poropuntius huangchuchieni
TTATTTTGCACTTTTTAAATGATAGATTACATTGCCCCATCGGCTTGCATAGCACGTTCAACATATTACATTACATTACATTACATTATTTTGTATTATATTATGCATTTNAGCTTGCATAGCACGTTCAACATATTACATTACATTACATTATTTTGTATTATATTATGCATTTATTATATTAAAATTAATATTTTGCTAACTGACAGCATACACAGATTAATAGCCTATACTTTACAACTCTTTCTCCAGAAATGCTCATATGTCTTATGAAGTCACATCTTTCTCGCCAGTTTCATTCCAAGTGTGTTTTTGCAAGTAATTACACTCATGTACTCAAATATCAAAGTGTCTCGTGGGAATACCTGTGTCTGATTTTCATGTTACAGATCTTTCCTGTTTTATTAAGAATACAGGAAGAGTGTTGGGACTAATTGTTTCACAGGTAGATTCTTGTAAGGACATATTTAACCTGTTTTTCTTTTTTCTGTTTCAGGTTCAAGTGTTTGGCAGCTTTAGCACAGGCTTGTATTTACCTACAAGGTAATGTTATTAAATATATATATATATATATATATTTTTTTTTTTGCTTTGCTTTTGCTGCATTTTTTCCACTCGGCACAAAGGTCATATGATCTAAATGTTTTTTTTTTGTTTTTTTTTTGTATGTTTAATTTTTGTAATTGTGTAATGCAAGTATTATTACCTGTAGCCTAGATGTGTTTGTGTGTATGTGTACTTTTTGTGTGCTTGCGAAGAGGGGATTAAGATTTATAATTTTAGCTCTGCTTATCCTGTGATCCCGAGTGTGTGGAAAATTTTTTTTTTTTTTTTTTTTTTTTTTAACGCCACTCTCACGTCACTCACACCAGTCATATTGTGTTTATACGCCTCCTGGATTATTGAACTGTGGCTTAGTAGAATAAATCTGTTTGTGCCAATACACAAGTATGCTAGTTGCTGAAACAGTTTAGTTTAATACTTAGTTGTAACGTCCATAAATTAATTTGTTACATACTCTAGTGCCCTTTGATAAGTTTGTTATTAGTTAATTAAAAGCCATCTAACTTGTTCCAAAACATCATGCACGTCATTGTGTATTGTACAATCATTAAAAAGAGTATTCATTCTTGTTTGCTTATATTTAACACTTTCTCGTCTCCCTCTTTATTTCAGTGATATAGACTTGGTGGTTTTTGGTCACTGGGAGACTTTACCTCTCTGGACTCTGGAAGAGGCACTGCGCAAGAGAAAAATTGCAGATGAGAACTCTGTCAAAGTCCTGGACAAAGCAACGGTACAAGCACTGCTGTGTCTCATACACATGCGTTGGTTGTTTTTGATGTCTGTCAGACATCAAAGCTTGTGTTTTAATGCTCTGTGTGTTTGTAGGTCCCCATCATTAAACTGACAGACTTGCACACAGAGGTAAAAGTGGACATCAGCTTTAACGTACAGAATGGTGTTAAAGCTGCAAACCTCATCAAGGACTTCAAACAGGTGAGTGTGAAGCTCCTTTTCCAACTTAAATATTAATTAAGAGGGAAACAGAAATGCTGATTTCAGATGGAGCTGTTTAGGTTTTAGAAACTCATTTGAACTGGATTGTCAACATCTCAAAAAGTGAAAAATCTCCCAAGCACCTTATTTTTCATGTTCTTTTTCCCTTTCTGTGCAAATCAGCATAAAAATGTCTGCACACTCTTCCTCCACATACTTTGATGATATGTTATCAAGAGTAAACTCTCCTGACATAAGTTCAATAAAAATTTTTGCTTTAATCTTGAAGATTAATTGTAGTTGATATACATCATTTAAATGCAAGGTGGTTTTAGTCTTGTAGTTGCAGTCTTGACTTTATGCAGATTTATTTTCTGACTTGTGTGTATTTGTGTGTGTTTCAGCAATTTCCTGTATTACCGTACCTGGTGCTGGTTTTGAAGCAGTTTTTACTGCAGAGAGAGCTGAATGAGGTTTTTACGGGAGGAATCGGATCATACAGTCTGTTCCTCATGGTCGTCAGCTTCTTACAGGTAACACACTTCTACACAGTCCGTCAAATACACACAGTCTCACTAGTACCCTAAAGTAAATCCTACTAAAAACTAGCTTTTACTAAAATATTAAACTGCACAGCTCCACAACATTGATAATAACAAGAAATGCTTTTTGAGCACCAAGCCAACATATTTGAATGATTTCTGTTGGTCATGTGACACTGAAGACTGGAGTAATGGCTGCCAAAAATTCAGCTTTGTCATAACAGAAATAAATTCCATTTTAAAGTATATTAAAATAGAAAACGGTTATTTGTGTACATTAGAATACAGCTAAAAAAGCACACAACAGTCTTGTGAATATCAGCTTGCTTTTGCTATCAAAGGTATATGCTTCATAAGATTTGCCTTAAGAGTGAAAATTACCCATTTAATGATAATTGCTCATAGGCTTTTTGTTAATGCAATAGTTTAATTACAATTCTAATTGTTGTTTTATTTTCCAGCTACACTACAGAGAGGACGTGTCTAGTCCAAACCCAAACCTCGGTGTACTGTTGATTGAGTTTTTTGAGCTGTACGGACGGCATTTTAACTACCTGAAGACAGGGATCAGGATTAAAGATGGTGGCTCGTATGTGGCCAAGGATGAAGTGCAGAAAGGCATGCTGGATGGGTACAGACCCTCTATGCTTTACATTGAGGATCCTTTGCAGCCAGGTACAAACACAAACTCTAATGCACACGCTGACACATTTTGAACAGCGCAACTGGTACAAACATGTCACCAAAGATTTGGAAGATGTTTTTATCATTGTTTTTGTTTGTGTCATAGGAAATGATGTAGGGCGAAGTTCATATGGGGCGATGCAGGTGAAAGAGGCTTTTGATTACGCTTACGTTGTCTTAAGTCACGCTGTGTCCCCAATTGCCAAATACTACCCCAACAACAAGTCAGAGAGGTGAGACAAAGAGATGTGTGTGTTCAATTTTCTAAGTTGTAATTTTATAAGTAAAAAAACCCTGCAAACTGATAGACAAACCTTGAGAGAACTCAAAGGTNATGTGTGTTCAATTTTATAAGTTGTAATTTTATAAGTAAAAAAAACCCCTGCAAACTGATAGACAAACCTTGAGAGAACTCAAAGGTTAAAAAGAAATACTGTGATTAAAATCAAGATCTACTCAGGATGGGATTCTTGATTGGTCTTATCTTTTCTCCACAGTATTCTAGGTCGAATAATCCGTGTCACACAGGAAGTAGCAGAGTACCGCGACTGGATCAGTGCGCAGTGGGGCCAGCAGAGCAACAATGAGCCGGTCCTCAACTGTAATGGAGACATTATCACTGAGTTCATTTTGATATGTCTTTAACTTTAGAAAGCTGAATATCCCTTCTTTTATTTCTCCATAGCAAATGATGTCACGCGGCTAGTTGAGTCTGAGGAGCTTGATGAGTGTAATAATAACTTTCCAGAAGATAGTGCGGTACTTCCAACTGTTCCCCGGAGCAAAGTGTCCTCGAACTCTTCCTCTCCTTCCACCTCTTCCCCTTCATCGCCATCATCGTCATCGTCATCTTCAACAGGCTCTAGCTCAAGTGATGCGGTAAGTTTATATATATATATATATATATATATATATTACATTTAGTTTATATAAGTATTATATTACGTGCCATTTGAATAATTTCCTCTAAGATTAGTATTTTTAGCAGATATTTATGTTCAGTTATTTCACTTTAATTAATTAACATAGAAAATTACATGTACATTGCCATTAGAGTAAAATTACTAAACGTGAACATGGGAGCCTGATAAAAATGCTGAATTTAGATGAAAATTTCAGACAGCACTTAGAGGCTTTTGCATCTGAACTCTTCATATAGTATATATTGGGTGTCCCCAGTTAAAGATTTTTATAGTCGAATCGAAATGTTCAATTCTTGCCGATAGTCGAATCATATGTTTTGGAGCGGGGCAAAATACATTACCAAGACTCAAGCAGTCAGACATTCAACAATCATAAATACTGACGTTAACACAAAGGAAAAAGAGAAAAAAGATAGTTAACACTGAACATCAGCGAAACTAAGAATTCACAATTTTTACTATAGTGCTCTTATTATAACATTATGTATATAACAGTAGTAATGTTTCATTTCTGTTTTGAGCTGCGTGCGCTGAAGATGAGAATGAGAAGGTTTTTAATTAATGGGATTTAAACTTAACATTTATCTCATGTATATAATATGCTTTGTTATTTATACAACATAACGTTAATATTACGACTTATAGGCTATCTGCACAAAATCCCCCGAATGCAGAAGTGAACGTGTCTGCACAGCTCTGAATGAACTCCTTTTCTGGACGCGTGCAGAAACACGACAACTAAACTGTAAAACTTCACAGTGTTTTATTATAATATTGTTCTCATAATGTTATGTATATGACAGTCCAAGTCATAGTTACTAATATTGCTGTTTGTCCTGCTCACTCTGAAGATATAATCAATGTAGTACTACAATGAAGCGCTTTACTACAGCGTAACTCAACCAAATGCATCTTATACGAGATAAATAATATATACATGATATTTATAAACTGGCTGAAATGTTTTGAAATCACTTATACCCCACTTGATCGAAAAAAAATCCAGTCTTTCATTCTGCCTTCGTCAATTTGAGTCTTGTTAAAGATTTAAATCCCTGCCGCCCTCCTCTGTTGGTCAGAGATTATGGAAAGTAAAACGTACATCTATTATTCACGCACGCTAAAATATATTTTTAAGCTTCTTTCTTTTCAGATTGTTATTTACAGCAGTATCTTAATAGGCTGTACATTAATTTATTGGGAGAAAACCAGTAGTTCTATGTGAAATCAGACATTTGAGCACCCTCATAAAGCCAAAATGGCATGCTCATAATACCTCTGCGAATATTCGACTGTGAGATTATCAAAGCATCGAATCTTCGACTATTCGGGGTCACCCCTAATATATAGTATGTTAATATAGGTTTACTGTTTTCATGTTTGTCTATTCTTTATTTCATATTAAATATGGTAATATTAATAACATTCACTTTTTTATTCATCTGTTTTTTTACCATGAATATTTTCCTACACTAAAAATAACATTAGATGCTGTGTTAGCATAAAAATAAATACATTTTATATACACTGTTGGTAAAATATTATTTGCATTACAACATTTTTTTGTTTTTGACTGGCTTTCTGCAGGACTCTGATGGAACACCCTGTAAAACTTCGAAAGCTTTGGGCCGGGGCTCTAACTCTTACAGTGAGAATACAGAAAGGAATCTGTCCAATCACAGGTCACAAAATCATTCAGCAACAATGCCCACCCCCACTAATAAGGGCAACAAGGTAAGAACCTGATGGAAGTGACTATGATTCCATTTACGATGGAGAAATATTTGTGACATATCTCAGTAATACATAAGATTCGCTATTAACTAAGAGCTTTCACTTGATAAACTCTTAAATTTCCTGCTTGTTAATTGTTAGTAAGGTAGTGAGTGGGGTTGCATTAAGGAATCTGGAATATGGTCATGCAGAATAAGGCATTAATATGTGTCTAATGAGGGCTAATAAACAACCAATATGCTAGTAATATGCAATGCATGCTAATAAGCTACTAGTTAACTGATTTTAACAAACAACGTAATGTGTTAAGAGTTTTATATAAATCATCTTTGTTTTATTTTTCTTTTAATTCAGAGCCGACAGCTTGCTAACAAAAGTGCTCAAGGACCACACAACAACCCCAACAAGATCCAGCAAAACAGCAAGTCCCAAAAACTCAACATGAAGAAGAGGAAACCTCAGCGTGAGGTAGCGCATGAGGACTTTTGTAGATAGGGGGAGCTGTTCTTGCAGACTTACACCTGCTCTTAATGTCTCTGACCACAGAAGGGTGCTGCTGGTATCATTTATCTCTCCTGTCCCACTGTTTAAGGGATGCGTGTGACTTTGTAGCCTGGAAAAGGAAAAGAAAAAAAAAAAAAGAATAATTAAAGTGGGGCATAGGCCATGGGATTGAAATCATGTGGGAGAGTTTAGGCCTGATCTCCACTGGCTTCTGCACAGCTTCTGCTCACTGCCCATATGGGAGCTGCACTGCTCTACTGGAGATGTGGAGGACCAGAGAATGTAGGAGAGAGAATTCAACTTGAGCAATACCTGAAGCCCTGGACTTTTGCCTCACCGAGGACAACTGAAATAAAAAAAAAAAAGGACTCGAATTACAAAAAAGGTTATATTGAAAGTGCAAAGATTTTTAAATGTCTAAAAAAAAATTTAAAATGTAATTAGTACGAGAGAAATTATGCATGTTTTTTTCTTTTTTGAGAGTGGTTCTTTTTTGTCATGTACGCAGATTATACAAATATTTGTACAAAAAAAAGATACAAAAAAAAAAAAAAACAATAACAAAAAACACAAAATACCCCAAAAATATTATCCGAGATGGAAATGGTTTCATAATACTTTTATAGTATTGTTCAATTTTTGCCATGCTATAGATGTACACACATTAACCAGAAAACAGCTCTTCACAGCTATGTACGGGTTTGGGTTCAATTGCCAACACTTATCATCAGCCTCTTCTGCTGTTCTTGTAATGATGTGGTTGGGCAGTGTGAGAGAGGTGTTAGTAGTTGACTGCACATCCGAAAACACACACAACGCAGTGCACACTGTATGAATGTGTGTGTTGAGTGTATGTGTGAACAGTCTGTCAGCAAGAGGAGTAAAGTGTGTAGATCTGGAAATTTGAAGAACACTACAGCTGTGGTTTTCAGTCTGCTTCTCTGAATGATCTGCCCATCACAAAATAAGTTGTATTTGTTCATGTATTTATTTTTATCAAAGACAGTGGATTTCTATATGCTGACCGTGGAGGTCAGATATGTTTTGTGTTCTGTCTTATGGCTGAGCGGCAAAACATGATTGTTGCTTGTCATGTAGTGTGCTATATATTTTTTTTTTTTTCCTGAATGTCAAATATCCTTTTTCCCTTAACAATTGAGTGACCAAGTTTATTTCTGAAAGTACATTTTAACAGAGATATAAGAAAAAAATGGTTTAAACATTTTAATTTGTGGCTGGTCTACTTAAAAGGAGATTAGGTGAATTATTTTGTGTGAATTTTATTTTTTGTTTATTTTATTTTATTTTTTTCTCCATTCCACTGGATCTTGATGTATTGTAAGAAAGCCTGTTCTCTCTAAATTAATATTATTGCAATTCTTCAGATAAACAGTAGGTGGTGGTGTAAGATAAGGTTATTTCATACACTGTAATTCCCCTGTGACTTTTTGTTTTAAGATTTG
The DNA here is from genome assembly GCA_004124795.1 of Poropuntius huangchuchieni. Taxonomy (NCBI): domain Eukaryota; kingdom Metazoa; phylum Chordata; class Actinopteri; order Cypriniformes; family Cyprinidae; genus Poropuntius; species Poropuntius huangchuchieni. The sequence continues at coordinate 7,351 of SCHK01212480.1, forward strand.
CCTAATAGTTTTCACAGATCTCTGTAAGTTTAAGAGATGATGGCGTTTATTGAGGTAATATTAGTTACTCCACCTGTGTTGAGTGTATATGATGCTGAAATGAAGCCAGTAGTATGTCTTAAAACCAGATGGATGCCACTGAAATAGAGTTGAGAGAAATGCAGAGATAGAACAATTTGAGGATCATTAGTGCCACATCCAGTGCTCCAGACAGGTTTACTTCACATGTATCCATGATCATCCATGCAATAAAAATTACAGCACAACTATCAAACATCAAGCTGGTACATTTACTATTCTATACAATTTCTGTTCAACACATCATCTTTGTTTTGAAAAGTTGCTATAAATTTTGTACTTTCCTAATGTTAAGTGTACTAAATGTTGTTTGGACAATTTTTGATATTAATGTCTTGGTATAGCGCATTTAACATAACACCAGAGACTGAGCCAAGCAAATGAATGATGTACAGCTGTCAGCTGATACAGCAGAACAAAACTTAATGAACACCATACTTAAACCTGATATTATTTTCTCTCTCCAAGACCCAATGACGCTTTGTGAAATACTAAATGTATCAATTTCAACAATAGTACTCAGTTTGTTTTGGTTGAGGAAATTGTTAAAAATTTGCTATAGGGTAGCAAATTTACTTGACGCACAAACTCGAAAATACTGTTACCATGCATTCAGAGGAATTTAGAAAAATATTTTGTTGCATTCTGCACACTACAGAACACCTGATGTGTCATTTTGCAAGTGCACCGGGTTTAACATGACACTGAAGGAGTTAATAATCTTAAATCTGTTCAAATCCCACCTGTAACTGAACTCTCTGACTGTGAGAGACGCATTATGCAGAAGAACTGAGCAAATTATGCTTATCATTTGTCCAGGTGGGACTCTTTGCCCTGGACAGACTCAGACATTTACCTGATCCTCATCTCTATTGTCTTTGGCATGCCAGTATAATACTTTGCTATTTATATAATCAGTGATTTATTTGTGTATATATATATATATATATATATATATATGGCAGTGATTTGGGAATGCACTTTCCAAAATCAGTCACCCCCCCAAAAGGCAAAGTTACTGTTTAATTATACTTTTTGTATATTTCCTACTTGTAGTGCCTGTCTGTGAAGTGTAGGCCATTGCAGCTGCTTCACTGATATGCACAAAGCACAGAATTGCAGCTTTCACAATGTTGCTATTGACTTCTCAATAGTCACGTCTATGTTAAAAACTGGTAATCCCAAAACTAAGCAAATATTGAATATGCATAAACAATTATATATTTTGATTATTTTTTAATATAATATTTCATGGTTGATCTTTATTTTGAAACAAAAAATGTTTTAAGTCATTGTTTTGAGGCTGTGTCACTCATATTATTAGCTCTTATAGGCTACTATTAAGACATCAATATGTTTTGTATATTTTTGTGAAAATGAAAAGGGAATAAAGCTCAATTTTGGACTCAATCATAAAGGAATATCTGTATTCTAAAATAATAAAATGCACTTTAAAAATCAGCAGTCTAGCTGTGTTATATGTACAGTTTTTTTCATGCAGACGCCTTCCAATGCTTCCCATGCTTTTAACGCAATAAAAACCGTGTGTTCACAGTTACATACATTAACAAAAATGGACAAAATCTTTTTTTTAAATAAAACGTTACATAATGCAATCGCCAGTTCTCACAGTTCAGACACCGCAGAAACGACGCATCCCTTCAGTGTTTTTGCTGCACACGGGGAGGCGCGCGCAAAGCAGACGTGGTCCACACGGTAGTTTCCGTTTGTGATCGAGCCGCTTGAGCTCGAGAAACAGTTACTCAAGATTTGACACAGTCAAACACGGAACTGAGGGCCAAAATCAAATCTGTCTTACCGCTGTGGGTTTCGCCAGCAAACAACAGTTTAGCAGCCAGGTGAGTGAAGTTTCTCCCTTCAGCGGATTTAATACCTGTAGAGTTCAGTTACCTGGACTCTCGAAGGAAACTGAGCGAACAGAGATGTTCTTTGTTTTTTCGTTTTATATTGTAATATAAAGTAAGTTATGTAAGTACAATTTCGTGTTTTCTGTTGCCTGGGTTCATCTAGAGGGCTCTGTCGTGTCTGTAGCGCATCAGCTGGGCTCAGAGACAAAGAGTAAACATTCCTGACTGAAAATCTGTATTATTCTTTTATTATTGATACACGAGGAAAGAGTTAAAAAAAAAAATGTCTTGGAAAAGACATAAAATGTTTTATCTCGTTTGTTTGAAGAATCGCATGTAGCTCAAAACGTCTTCATTAGCCCTGTCCTGCGAAACTGGGGTTACATATGTGGTCGCGTTACTGTCTTTTGGGTCCAAAATTGTTCATGGTGTACAGTTAGCCTTATTATCATTTATTTCAAATACAATCAGTACAACTGACGCAGCAATCTTCAGGCTATGTCTGCTAGATGTGGAAGTTACTTGGTTTCTTCGTGATATGAATGGTCTCTGTACAGGAAATGAATATGTCAGAGTGTATGAATCTAAGTGCACTGGAGGCTTATCATATGCAGTGTAGTCTGAGCATACAAAACCCCTGGGCTTACCATCTGAAAGTGAGCAGAGGAGAGAGACGGGGTAAAACAGATGCCCTCGAGGCAATCAATTCAACTCTTATGGATTAACCAAAAAGTAGAGTTGGATTCAGTGGAGCATTTTATTAGTGCTTCTAGAATGATGTAGAGACTGCAGAGCTGGGTGAGACCTGTAGAAGCTCATTGGAGCAATGTCTGGATTTGTGACTTTTGTTGAGACGTTGCTTCTTTACCGTTGCTGCTGTGCCTTTCACATGGTGATGTTAAATTCAAAGTTACCCTCTCTTCCAAGAAATGCTTACTAGCTACAAAGGTTTAACTGATGTCTGCTGGACAATGGGGTGCTTTGTTTTGTAATGTTGTTGTGATTGATTTTAAGAGTATAGTATAGACTCTATACTATAGAGTATGTAGAAGCAGGTTCCCCTTGGTCATTGAAGACATGGATATAACAGGAAATTCTCAAATTAGTTATAAATGTTTGTGGTCATGATCAGCTCTTAAATATAGAAAGAGAATCCTCCATGTGCAAATATTTATTTAGTTCATTGTTTATGTTTGGCTACATTTGTTAAGATCCACTCCAGGCCAGCAATCTTTAAGACTTGTTTAAAAAAAATAATACTTTCGCATGAATGACTGGAAAAATCATGGTCGTGAAGGGTGGGAACCCTTAAAAAGAAACTTCACATAGAGAAGTGTCATCTCTAATCTTCTGGAAATTGCTGCAAATAAGTGTAACAATTCAATATTACATTTAAGTATAAATAGAAGTAAATATTAGTCTTTTCAGTACTAGTTTCCAATTTGTCAAAGCTCTGTTTTTCATTTTGGTAGCAAAAGAAGCATTTTTATGTTCTGTCTCCAGCGTTTCACAACTGGTTAGTATAAAAGTAGAGATTAAATAATATTGACATTAAATTAGTCATTGCTTAATTCATGCAGAAACAGGTAATGTAATTGTAAACTAAACATGTTGGATGTTTTTTGTACTTTTGACAATGACTGATGTAAATAGGGTAAGATCAGATGTGTGACCTAACAGTCATTGAGCTACATAGTCTGGCTTGGCTGCCATAGTCAGCACTGTACAGATGAACTCTTCCACTCACAAAAGTTCATGGTCGATAAAAGGGTTTAAGCAACAGGAAGTGATTCTGAAAGTTTGCTATGATAAAAATCTTTGATCTTTGGTTTCGTGAACAGTCAGCTACTAGAACAGAACATTAATGTATTCAGCTCCTTACCAGTATTTAAAAATAATATTTTATATTGGTACAATTCAAAATCGTTTATTTCTTTGGCTCTTTTGGTTGTTAATCCCTATTGACAGAATTAAAGTACTTTTTTTTTTTTTAAGTAAAATTGCAAACTCGCAATTGTTTCATTCAATTCAGTTCAATTCAAAATTGCTTTATTGGCAATGTAGTGTTCTGTCAGCACTTCTATTGTCTGTTGTTAAAAAGAGTTTTTGGGCTTCTTGACAGCAGCCTCATATTTTTGCAAGAAATATGCTAGGAAGTGCTAAATTAGCTGCTTAATGTCACCTTATATGGACTAATGGAACATAATTGTCCTGCTAGATGGCAGACTAGAGTGTGCTATCATTTTGAGAGTGAGTAATCTATAACAATCTTTGAGAGTGAGATATATAGTTTTCAGTTTGACATGAGATGCCTGATGCAGGTCACTTTCGTAAACTGTCGCTTCTGAGAAATGCCCATTGTGAGCCTTAGGCTGGGTACACAGATTTTTTAAATCTTATAAGATCTTGAAATGTGAGGACAAACATGAGGACAAAAATATCCTAATTTAACCGTTTTGCTCCTATAGTGTGTGGTGTCCAGTGATGTGACAAAGACAGCGCACTACACACCAACAGATTTTCAACCAGAGACCCGATTGTGAACATGGGAAATCTCACAAAATCTCCTGAGATTTGAGAATAAATATGTTTTACAGGACACATTGTATAATCACTCGTGCTGTTGCGACAAATCGACAAGCTGATCCTTTATCTCTGCTCTCTAAATCCTTTTGTGCTGCGCCATGACTGCGTTTGTTATGCTTCCGTCTTCTGTCAGCTCGCTTTCTGATTGGATATTGTTTCGTTTCACATGATAATCTCCAGATTGTACGCGCGTTTGTCCTCGGGCTTCCCCCCACACGTCAGGATTTCTGATCGATGTTGAATATTTAAGATTCATGATCGGGGCACCTCCGACGTTCTTCCGAGCAGATTCAGTCGCTCTTAACACACCTCACACCACAGGAAAATCTGATAAGATAATCTTTAGAACCATCAAGATAATCGGGACATTGCCTAAGATTGTCGGAAGGGGAGAAATCGGCCCAAAATCGGCCCGATTTATGTGCCTCTATTATGGGTAATGAAAGGTTCATATTTTGGTTTTGGGAGTCCCAAACAACAGGTTGACATGCATGCAAGGTCAAAAAACACTTTCATTTTCTTATAATATGCATTTATTTTTACCTTATTTGTTCATTGACTTCCAAACGATTTGTTGACCGATTCATTTTTCCAAACCTCTCCTTTGCGTGACGCTAATCTGCGGTGATTGGTCGATTTCATTTAAAGCAGTGTTTGTGAGCTTTTAACGCTCCAAAAGTGCCACCTAGTGGAATTTTCATTTTTATTCAGACCAACGCAGTGGGTGGGCAATATGCTAATGTTTCATTTTGTTACACACTGCATGAACCACCACTTTCTCAGAAGGCCCAGAAAAGTAGTAAGGACATTATTAAAATAGTAGCTTGTAGTGTCAATATTCATGTGTTCACAAAAACATGAATTGCCCTTGTAAACAAAACAACTAAACTAAACGCATGTACAGTACACATACTGTTTGTAGCATATAAACGATGCAAGTAGATTGGTACACCACCCAAATGGTTGTTGTGTTGTATTTTCTGCAGGAGTTGTTTGTTCTGGGCATCTGTGCGGTGTTGAACAGAGAGTTTATTGAGTTCACTGAGAGCAGTGTCAGACTGCTGAACGTGAGAGGCAGACAACACTACTTATAGACAGACATGAGGTTAATTATAACCTCACATCAAACATGCTAAAGCATTATGGTCAGACTATTGGTAATGTTTGCATGCATGACTTAAAATGTATGTGTGAGCATTAGTGCACTTTTCCATTTGGACCTTACAGTGTCTTAGAATGTTGGCATTCAGTTTCATTGATTATTAAATTATAATTTTTGTAGTTGCGTCTTTGATCTAAAATAAGACTTCTTTCCTTGAACACCACAGTGCTACTCGTGCTTCTGGTATAGGATTATCCAATAGCAATCTGCAGTAGTAAACTCTTTTTGTCATATTTTTAAAAAACTGTTGATTACAAATAATTTTATGATTAAATAATACAGTATGTTCTATTAATGATTAACAATATAAACATAACGTTTAGTCCATCCATCCATCCAACTTTGGATATTGTGAGACTGATGACAGCCAAGATTACTTTCTTCTCTCTTACGATAAAAGACACACACAATCACTCTCCAAGACAATGGAGAGCTGCTAGATTACTTATCTTTAATTTGAGAAGCACATGGACCCCCCCTGACCTTTGACATGTTCTCCACCCTTCTCTCTCGCTACTGCCACAGATCTATAAATGGTAGAAAGGTTAAACATTCAAGTGTGTGTGTGTGTATGTCTAGGATGTTCTTCTCTTATGTCCCCTGAGTTTTTTCCACCCCTGCTCCATGTGTAGCACACTCCCTTCCTCCTGTGGAGATTTTCTGGAGTTGACTATCTACGTATCCACACAGGCGATGTTTCTTTCACTGAATGGAATGTGGTGTTTTATAAGGAGTGACTTCCTCAACTTACTTTGCGTTCTTTTCTTGTGCGTATGCAAAAATGTCTGAATTAGACAAAAAATTAAAGTTTTTCTTTCCCATTCCACTTTCTGCATCTCATGTTTTTCAAATGCAAAAATGCATTCTGTGTGAATAGCCTCTTAGCGATATATTCTTTGTTACACTGTAGTAGTTAATCAGGTGCACAGTCATGCAGTTGAATCATTTTTTAAATGTTTTCCTTAGTGTATTGAAAGTGGGTCTAATTGTAACATTTGCAAATAGTTTTTTATTCAAAACCATGATTCCTTATATATATATATATATATATATATATATATAATCATGACAAAACTTTCAAATTAATCAATAAAAATGAAAAAAGAAAGAAAGAAAAAAGCACAGCCCTACTCGAGGTTCAGTGCTGAACAGAACTACCTCTGCTTTGAAGATGTTTTATACATTATGGGTTGATGAGCACTGAATCCCTTCATCTCATCCCTTTAGCCAATTACACAAAATCAATCCATCCAGTAATGTGATCACATAACCAATAACAGACGGAGTGGTGCCAAGCTGCTCTTTATAGGCTTTAGTGAAATATTTGATATGGCAGTTCATTATTGTGCTTTGGTTTGGAGTGCTGTGGTTTGCTGTGCTGTTTGACTGACAGGCTGATCCATCTGCAGCGATCCAACCACACATATGACAAACAGAGCATTTAGAGTGGGAGAGGGAGAGATCGGTCAATTGAGGTATAGTGACAGCATCACAGACATCTGTTGTATTAAATCTTAAGCAAAGAGTTCACGTAGTGTGATTATAGCTACCGCAAAAGGTTACTGACTGTCACTCAGTAGGTCAAACCTGCTCCCCCTCAGTGCAGTCTGTTGCTGTTCTGGCTTTGTGGGCAGTGAAGTATGTGCTGTATGATCTATTTTAGATTTGTTCTATTTGAGTTGCTTTACAGCTCTGTGTTAAAACAAGATCTCACACTTGTGTACTGGAGTTAGCAGCCATCTCTTGAAGAGGCGTTCATCTTAGCAGGAGTCAAATTCTAAACACTTCAGTCAGTGTCATCAGATGATTGATAGGGTCTCCTGTGTGTGTGTGTTGCACCTAGAATCTTTCTTCAAATTTAGCTAACCTCCTTGTGGACACATATTCAAAGATGAAATATATAGGCCTATCATATTTTTGTACTATAACAACTATAAAATAAATGATTAAAAAATATTAGTTGCTATAGTATTTTTAATTTTATTTGTATATTTTTAAAACATTTTAATTTACAAAAATGCATACTTTTAGGGTTTGTTTTAGATTAGGTTTAGTCTGTAGTAATTATAATTGGCATTATTTACAGCAGAAGTATATGGTATGCACATGTCTTGAAAGCTTAGCACACATATATAATACCGTTCAAAAGTCTGTGGTCAGTAACAGGGTTTTTCCTGGGTCAAAAAAGGCCTTCGGTG
>SCHK01212665.1:232-26080 GCA_004124795.1 Poropuntius huangchuchieni
CATAAATTTCTTTACTCTCATTTTTGATCTATTTGATGTCTTCTTGCTCAATAAAAGTATTAAAAAAGTGTGTGGGGGGAGGGAGTGAAGGCTTATTGCCTCGAAACTGTTGATTAGTAGCATGAAATGCTTACATTTATGATTTTCTAACAGTGTTTTTCTAGCAGATATTCAAATCACAGTATTTGTTTTCCTCTATATCAAACACTGTCTCCTTAAATTTAACTGTCTGGGTTATTATTATGCGCCCGCTGAAATCTGCAACTTCACTCATGCCTGAAAAAACACTGAAGCGATTTTGTTGGCTCATTATATAGATCCATTTTCACAGCAACACCCTCCAGTGTCTGAATGCAAGAAATTTTAATGAAAAGTGATATTGCATATATCACTTTTTTTCTTCTGAAAGTTCCTTTTTCACTTCAGCAAATGACTGTTTGGGCTTCTTTTTATCTCTGTCTGGAATGAAATGCAAATGAATTGTTAAATAAAGAGAAAACGTTAAATAGAATGTCCGTTTATAACAGCATGTGAGAGGACACACATTCCATTGTCTGAGTGACACATTTAAAACAAAAGATACTATGTTGGACATATCATGAAAAGGCTAGTTATTTATGCTGTTGACCCCAAAATGTAAAGGCCCATGTCTGGTAAATCTAATGGGCTGCCCTCATTGTTGTGGTATATAGGGCAGTGAGTCTATACAACACGCTGCTAAAATAAATATTACACATTACCATGACAGCAACAAATAATAAGCTGCAATTAGTCCATAGCTGACTGCAAGTGTGATTTTAGTCAAGCAAGATAAACACAGGGAGAGAAATTGCTTTAAAAAGTGTACTTCAAGTAAATGCTTTGATGCCGATGTAAAAAGGGACACAATTAAATGCTTTAGAGAGTTATGTGCTTAGCACACAGAACACATTATCCATCCAGCAGTGAGGATTATTATTTGATCACTTCAGAAAATAGCCTAACTGTACGTGTACAGATACAGATGCACATACAATAACATAAAATACTCATGTTTAGCCATATGCAAGCAAATTTTTTTTTTTTTTTTTAAGCCCATTGTTGATTTAAAAAAAAGGCCAACATTTGTTTGCTTGTTTGTTGCAGGTTTTTCTACAACGGATTTTAGGTAAATATCCTTTTGCTTTTTGTCTAATACTGTAACCCATTACTATTTTGTAGCAAGAAATCACTGAAAAGCGTGTGAAAATAAATCACGAGGAATGAGTGAGTCAACTGTCTGAATGAATCCAACTGAATTGTGAACAAATTAAGATATTTTTGAAACCTGTGTGATTTATTTGCAAATCTTGCATAATTAGTCCTGATTCAAACTGCAAATAGAAGACACACACAGGATGATTGCTGCAATATTTAAAGAAAAAAATAAAAATAAAAAATCAGTTAGGTATGTGGCAATCCAGACAATGATTTATCAGTAATGCTTTACTGGAACACAACGAAATTTCACTATAAAGGCAATGCCCCTGTATTACATGTGGCTAAATTTTAAAGGAGGTGTCAATTTGTAGGAAAAATGGTCGAAAATCTGCAGCTAGGGGAGTTATTTGATGTATTAATGTGAATTTTGTTCAGCAAACTCCAAGATAATGCAATTACGGTTGATATAGAAAGTGCTTCTAAGCTTGTACTATATAAAACGTTCAAGATAAAGATGTGTCATTGTTCCATTCTGTGCTTCTAAAATTTCCATGCATCTATTTAAAATGTTCAGAACATTTTGTGCATGTATTTACAACTATATTCACCATGAGAGGGCATGAGTGGGATTCAGGGCTCAAGGTGCAGTGGGGTTCACAGATCTAGCATGCAGACTGCTCTCTTTGCATTTTCAATTGGGACCGACGGCAAAACACTTCAGAAGTGAATATTAATGTATGTTAATATCAGGCTGAATCATCAAATTTCACTATGTTTTGCTTTGATGGCATACCGTGCAAACATCAGCATTTTTTTTAAAAATGTATTTATTTTTTTTTATTTTTTATTCATACCCACTAAGAGTATAACCTACAAAATGTACACATACACTCACATTTTATTTATTTATTTTAAAGCCGCAAGTTTTAACCTCATCACAAATGTATTTCTGGATTTTTATTTATTTATTTTTTTTGTGCATTTGTTTGTTCTTTCTATATATTGTTTTTTTTTTTTGTTATTGGATCAATAAGCACTAATCTTCCCACTCACTGAGTTCATTTTGGGAATTTTTTTGTTATTTTTCAGGCAAGAAGCAGCATTCATTTACACCTGCCAAACACCTTATGGTCATATCCAATGAAGAAGCAAAAAAAACAAAAAAAAACCCTTCAACAAGATTATCTTATCTTTTGCACACCATTAACCAGAGAAACTTTAAGACACAGTAATCACATCTCACTGCAAAATCAAATTAGCAGCACATCTACCAGGGTATGGCTCACTGGAAACCAAGCATGCGTTTAATACGTTGCTCTACCTGTGGGGAGTTACTTCCTACCTGGTCTGTGTGTGGTTTGTGCAAGGCAAGTTGGTCAGTCATGCAGCTTTTAGACAATCCCATGATTCAGTTCTGCTGGAAGAGTGGCTTTTGCAAGCAAAACATGGCATTGATAGACATGTAGTTTGAAATGGCATTGAGGGACTTTTCGGAGTCCTAAAAAGTTGGTGAATCAAATCAAATCAAATCAAATCAAATACATACATACATAAATAATGTAACCACCCTTTGACCTGCGTTTCAAGTTTTGTCCAGTTGCATTCTGCTGACAGTGCCATTAGTTTGCTTATAGGCAGATCATGGAAAGGCAAATCTATACATCCTTTGCATGCTCAGTGCCTGTTTTGTCTCCATTTGTCCCCATGGCCGAATGAAAATGTTAGTCAAATTAAGCTAAATACAAACAAACTTAGTTAAAGGGCACCTGCAGCTGTATTTTAAAACTCATTTAAGGTTATTGGATGTTTACTTGGATATGTATAGTCGAAATAGGCAAAAATACTTGTGAATTTAGAATTACACATATTTAAGAAGATTAACATGCATCATGAAATTATGGATTATCGTTTTGCAATATATTAGTTAATGTGAACTAACAATGCACAATGATTCTACAGCATTAACCTTGGCTAACGCTAATCCCACCATTCATTAAGATCAAAAGGTGTATTTGCTAACATTAGTTAATACACTCTGAACATCAATATGAACATTTTTAATAAGCAACACTAACAAAGGTTAATACATGCTATAAAATATATTAACTTATTTTCAGTTCGTGTTAGTTAATGCATTAACTAATGTTAACAAATGAGACGTTATTGTGAAGTATTACCAATGAGATTAACTCGACAATTAATAAAAGCAATAGATTACAACAGAATAGCAATACTTTATCTTGTTTTAGTTGGACATTCGTCTACCAAATATAACTACTTCACAAGTAACTTTTCTATAATATAACATTTCAAAAACTGTACATTTTGAACATTCACAGAACATTCAGATAGAAACACACAGTAATAATAAACAATTCTATATTCATGCCCTAGCATTAACCCAGATTCAAAAAAGGCCTTATGATACCCAATGCATTAACCAATGTTAACTAATTCAACATTAAGTGGTAACCAGAATTCAGGCACAAATGGAAATCACCACAACACTCGCACTCTCTCTCTCTCTCTCTCACACACACACACAAACACACACACACACACACACACACACACAGCCCAGTGTATTTTTTACTCGAAGCACACTGCGGTACATTGCAGATATGTAGGCTCAAGCCACATAAACAGACATGTCACTTTTTATTTGCCTCAATGTGTGACTGGCCTGTCAGTCATATTTAAATCTTTCCTTCTGGTGTGGAAGATTCCACAACAGGCTTCACTTCATTTAACGTCTAATAGAAAGACAGCATTACCATTTGGAGCGTCAGGTACGGGAGCCACAAGCCAAGGCTCAGATGGCACTTCCCAACCTCTTGATTCAATCTATTTCATGTCTTCTTCATGGTTTTCATGCTCTGTGGAAGATCTGAAATCCGTATTTATTAGTTTGCGTCACCTGGACGTTTGTTTATCTTCAATACACAAGTTCAACATTTATATTATTTCTTTGAGGCTATCTGATTGACACCTCTGGGTAGTCCACCTCATCCGCTCAAAATTACAGTTCTGACTCTCACTTTCCTTTCTTCGCTCTCTCGTTTCTTCCTTATAGATTGATGCTTGCTTTGTTCCAGGTAATTTTTAAGGATGTAGGTTTCAAAAGGTCACATTGCAGCTCTCGGTCATTAAGTCAGTGAGTGTAGAGAGAGGGAACAATGTAAGCGTTGAGATGAAGGCGTGAGAAAGTTCAGCATAAATGAGATTGATTGCCTTTCCTTCCCCATGTGAAAACACTTCAGCTAACATTGAGATCAATCTCTCGCGGATATGCGCAGGGCTTTCGGTTTAAGGAACTCCCCGTTTAGAGCTTATATATTTACTTTTGGCACATTTATGTGGCTGTTGGAATTTGAATTTGAAAAGAAACTTTTAATGCACTTTCAATGTTATTTGCAAAACCATTTGTTTAAAAAATATACAGATTTGATTGCTCTGCATCTCAAATGGATCACGAATGTTGTAACAGCTGTGGATTCAAGACCCAGTTATTTAAATTCAAATAAATGAATGAATATTGAATGAACAAGCAGGTCACACCTCTAAATATACCTATTCTGACCAAAAAATGTCATATTTTTGTTATTTTATTCAATAGTTCTTCCCAAATTTAAATGTGCAGTTAATTTACTCACCCGTCGTCATGTGACAGAAAACCTGAGCTCCATTGCCAAGGCTGTGGATTACAGGTGCTAATGTTGTCAATAACATTCAAGTTTTTGCACCGACAATTGTTTCACTTCATTAGACCACAATACATATTGCCAGCAGCCATTGGTACTAATTTTGTGTTTCCTGTACCTGCTTTTTGAACTTTTAAAGCCACGGCACCCGCTGACTTACATTTTATGAATTACCAAGGAACATGGATTCATATGAACATGTTTGTTTGTTTCATTGGATGATTCTTCTTTTAAATCTGAATGTAGCTAAGCAACGAGTTTAATCCCTTGTCAACTAGATGGATGATTGACAGGTGAGTAGGCGGTCCTGGGATGTTGCCCGGGACACATCAGCATGCATTAGTGTTTACACTTCAAATGCAACGCATTCCCATGCATTTTTTACTTCCCCTGAGTGTGGTTTGAGTGATTGGATAACATCTCTATTTAGTAGTGTCCACTTGTAATCGGATCACCCGAGGCAGATGTTAATATCAGTTTGTCATTGATGTCCATGTTATGCTTGAAATCTATTCAGCAGTTTGTAAAGGCTTGTTTCTCTGTGTATATTTTGCATGCTGTCAGATTGAACCAATGATGACCAAGGTCAAGAAAGGACGCATCATTACTGACCTTCAGCCAACACAGCCGTGCATAATAAATAAATACGTTTTTATATAGCTTGTAAAACATGCGGTTAAATATGAATGAGAAGACATCCTCCATGTGCACACACGAGCCCTGGGCTGTTTCTAAACAAGTTAGGAACCACTCTCATGGTTTTAGTTTAGTTAGTTTAAAATACCACTGAAAGACTTCAAAAGAGAGGAATTATCAATGAGAAATCAGATGATTAAAAGTATTCTCATGAAATATCGATCCTTGGCTTTTGTGCTTCAGTCAGATGGAGCAATCCATGGGCATTTTCTGGTTTAAAACCTGCTCGAATAAAAAGATTGATTGCTAAAGCTAACAAGATCAAGGCTTCAAAATTGCAGTAAACCTTACAAATAAACTTTCAAATTGACTTAAACAGCGTATCTTTTCACTCCAACTGCCAGGTTGTCCATGATATTTTAATGAGCAGAACAAAAAAGATATTGTATTCTGTTGTAAAACAAGTTTATTTAAAGGATTAAAACTCATTTCATAATTGGCTAAAAAAAACACACACACAGATTTATTTTTCAGTGCGGCTACCATAAACTAAGATTATTACCTCTAAATAATTTACACATAAACTGTGTAGGCTATTCTCTGACCATCTTGTTCTTTTCCTGTGTTGTTTAACTGAATAAATGCATCAGGCCTTATTTTCTAAGGAAGAGAAGAGAGGAAGTAGGAGGGAAATGCATCATGCAATATTTAGTGTGTGAAACAGTCTTGTTAGCAAGCCATGCATTAGTGAGATTAACAACTTCTACATTAGGGGGCAATAAATGATGAGTCTGAACTCTGTTTTACTCATTTGGAAAAGAGGAGCTAATGAGGTTCCAGCTCTGGGTTCTTTTAATCTGGCCGAGACAGACTTTTGACTCTGCAAGTTTGGATCCACCTTGTATCTTTTTCAGGCCAAGAACCGTCCACTTAGGGCGGAAGAGATTGTCATCACATGCAAAGCAACCAATCACAGCTCACTTTATTATTAGACATGTGCATAGGCTCTTTTCACTTAAGCTGTTGGCAGATCTCACTGTGGGAACTACCTAGGCATACCCTAGCAACCATTTTGAGGACCCTAACAACCTAGAAAAACATGAATAAGCAATATCTTGCCACACACACACAAAAAAGCTATTTTTATTCAAGCAGACAACCAGTCTGTAAGAATTACCCTGGTAAGTGTCTAACAATACCCTAACAAACACCTAAAACACATTAACAACTGTATAACAAAAAATACAAGCCATATCTCAGTACTAGAACATTGTAGATACAATAAGGGTCAGAACTTTTGATTTGGGTAGTCAACCAGTTATTAGTATTACTATACCATATACCATACCAACTACCTAGCGACACCCAACCATCTATGATATCTAGCAACCACATGTCAACTAAGTCTGCTTAGACTGCATAGACTTAAAACTTTCAAACTTCAAGTTTTTAAAACTACTTCACATATCCATATTTTTTAAGCCACCTTCAAACTCTCTTGACAAGCTTATTTTATCTAGTATATTTTCCATGCCATGTAGAAGTGGGTTCACTCTGATACCACAAAAAATAGATCAGTGTAGAGTAAAAAAAAAAAAAAAAAGATATACAACAGCGTCTGTGATGCTGTACAAAAAAGACAGTTGAAATAAAAATAAATATGTGAACACACGTAATCAAATCAAAGTTTCTATCCATTCAGAGAGTGAGAGAGAGAGAGAGAGAGAAAAGAAAAGTAAATCCCAGAACCTAAACCCACTCAACCCACCCAATCAAATCAAAGAGTTTTCCAGTTTATGGGGAGGTTTGCAAATTTTGTATGCAGTATGCATTACATGGCTATGCCTTTCTATGTCTCTCTTTCTTTCTTTCAGTCCCAGTTCCCAAAGATTAGGTCTAATTCCCAGCCTCTTGTTACAACAGCGCTGCTACGCTTGATCAGGTGGGCGGGCCTTGAGAGCAGCCGGCCCCCGCCTTCCCCTGCTCCTCCACTGAGAGAAAGAGCGAGAGAAGAGGAGGGAGGGGTGGGGAGGAGTGAGAGAGAGAGAGAGAGAGAGAGAGAGAGAGAGAGGCAGATTGACTCTGTGAGCCGGAGAATGGAAGAGCAGTGTGTGTGAGAGAGAGAGAGCACGAGTACTCTTAGTTTATGAGAGCGCCTGCACACGCATCATCAGAACAGACTCACTTCAGTTACCGTAGGACAACACAGCAGATTGCTTTCACAGCACACTGAGAGGAGGACACTAGAAGAAAGAGATTGACAAAGAGACTCTCTTTATTAAGAGGGCACATCGGGGGACTGACAATAGCAGCCAACCAGAAGAGTCGTAGGTCGGTGCGTGCGAGAACTTCTTCTCCTTGGTGCCCGAGAGGTCACCACCCCTGCAAAGTGCCGAGATGGTCCCGGAGGTCTTTCTGATCTTGTGGCTGACAGGTCACGGTAAGCTGCTTGGTCTCCTCGTCTCCGCTGTGTTGTGTCCTGTGTCAGTGTGTGCGAGCAGGGAATCTCTCGGAGTTGAACTCCGAGGCTGCGAGGGAGTCTCTGGGGTTTCGGCTGCGAAGCCTTGAGTTTGTGTCAAACAGTTTGAAGTAGTTGCATGGCATCTTGTTTGTCTGTCCTGCGAGTTTCACCGAACCCCCGAGATCCTGAACTTGAAAAGGAAGCTTGGCGAGGTCAGGCTCTTGACCGAAGCACGTCAATGGAGGTTCATCTCTCGCACCGGCGAGCGAACACAACACGCGGTTATTCTTAGACAGCCTCTGAGTCTGTAAACAGTCGGGCTTAGTATCGGCTGACGGATGTTTCCGCTGCTTGCCGCCAGGTGGTTGTCTTTGAAAAACAATTGCATTGAATTGGAGGCTGCCGCGGAGACCCTCAGAGGGGTCGCCGGCTCGCGAGCAGCCGAAAGGGCAGGCAGCGACTCGACAGAGCTAAATAGATTGAGTTGATTGTCCTCCTCTGCAGCGACCGGTGACCCAGAAAGGGAAGTTCAAATAAATCCGAAAGCCCCGGGACTTCATTTGAAGCTCCTCGTGCTGGAAACCACCGGCGCTGGCTGCTTTGTTTGGGTTCATCAGAAACACAGTCCTCGGATTTTAATTGAATCATCTTACGCTACAGAGTTTCAGCTCACGAAGTACAGCTCGTTCTGCACTTCCTAAGCTGTCTCTTCCCTCCCTCAAAGTCTCTTTTCCCCCTTCACGGTTATCACACAGCGTACGCAAATCAAAGCCGAGCGGAGTTGGCAGAGCAAACTTAATGACCTGCTTATCACTCAACTTGTTTCCTCACTCCGAATCTCATTAAACTGTTGCAAATACTGTACCCCTCTCTCGCGATCTGATGGCAAGAGCAGCATGTTCACATAACCCACAGCGCTAATAAATAACTTCACACACATAAACCCAGACGCACGCTCTCGGGGAGAGAGTGTGAAACTACTTTGACGGTGACAGTGGGAGTAAAGCATGGGGCGCTCTGTTTCTTGTTTAGTAGATCATGCCTCGGGAGGCTGTCAGCTTTATGATCTAGTTTTATAGCAGTATTAGCCATGTGTCCAGCAAATAGGTTTTTTTGTCCACAGTGGATGGTTTATTTATTTATGAACTGATTTTTTTAATAAGATCATCTGATATATGCTATTCTAAAAAAGTTTGCATAACAAACTGTCCACGCATCACATGTATTTACTATATTACGATAAATTAAGAGCTCATTAGCCTTAGAAATCGTCATGAAAAATGATGGAGATGTTCATTCAACACACTAATAATACACAGTTGTTGCCAACAGAAATGCAGTCAGACAGTCTGTCTCATCTCCTTCCCATCTAACTCTTTAAAGCTCTCAGCGCACAGAAAGCATCGTGCACCAGGCAAAGTCGCCTTGTTTTGCTTTGCTGTGCAGTTGAGCTGAGCTAGGTGTTGTGGTAATAAAAAATGAAAGCAAAACAGGCAGGTAAACACGAGATAACAACAGGCGTTCCTGTCGCCCCGCTCTGCCCCTGGGGATGGCAGGTTCCCCAAAGCTAAATTGTGTTTTACACATTATTGCTGTTTATGGAGCCAACCTGTGTCAGCGGAAATAAATATATAAGAAAAAGTCCTGGAGAAAAACAAGTCTTTTATATAGAGGGGAAAAAAAGAAGGATGAGGAGAAGCTTGTATGTGAGTGTGTGTGTGAGAGAGAGGTTGACAAAAAGTCCAATAGCTGCGCTGGGAGCTTAGAAAGACTGTATTGAGTTTTTGTCAAGAGTTGAGGGTATATGTAGGGCACTCTCACTCGCGCTCACACACACACACCTGGTGACAAGCCCTAACTGATGGCACACATTGGAACAGAAGCTCACCCTTGTGCGGCACAGAAAGCTGTCGCACCACAGGCAAACCTTCTGTCCAAGAGCTTGTCTCTCCCTCTCCTTCTCTTTCTTTCTTTTTTGGACACTTTCTCCCCTTTTCTCACTCTCTTAGTCATAGTTTGTTCATTTTTCTGAAGGGCAGCGCTTTCTCTATCTTTTTCAATCTGTCCACTTTTGTTCCATTTCTCCTTTCTCATACATCCCTCGGATAAAAATGTTGCTTCTCGCTGTATCTGTTTCCTGTCACTGCCAGTGTCAGAAGGGAAATCACGATTTCTTTTAAAACTGACTTTTGATCACAAGATATACCTTCTTTCATCAGCGTTTTTTTCTTATTTCTCATTAAAAATATGCAAAAATCCTTAGAACAACTTTAAAGTACTTGAAAATCAAAATTGCGTGAGACTTGGGAGAATTAGGTTTATTTATCTCAACCCACAATTTTTCTTGTTTGAATCATAAACCTCATTATATGTTATTACATTCATGCTTAAAACAAGAAAAAACTGTTTGCCAGTGGGTTGAGAAAACTAATTAAGCTTAATTCTAGATATATTTTCTGAAAACAAGTTTTATTATCTCATGAAATTATGATTCTCCAAGCTTTTAAATTTGGTCGAAGGATGTTTGGGTATTTTGAAAAATACTGATTTTCTGCAGCTACTCTATTTCTTACTGTATTTATCTTTTTTTAATCATAAACCTCATAAAATGTTACTGCATCAATGCTTAAAACAAGAAACGACTGTATATTTTCATGAAAAAATACTGATTCTCTTGAATTTGTCTGCTTTTGTTCCGTCCGTCCCTCAGATGAAAATGTTGCTTTTGTCAGTATTTGTTTCCTGTCACTGCCCGCGCGTCAGAAGGGAAATTAGCGTTTTTCATGGCGTTTCGACAAAACATCATATACGCTTCCAATACTCTGTTGCAGGTCTGGACATTATAGAGTGTCTCATTACACATTATTCAGCTTTCCTCTCTCGCGCTCAAGTCCACTGGGGGCAGTGTGGCATAGATCTGAAGACTCATTCTGGATCTGTCTTCGTCTATCCATATTCCTCTTGTCCTCCATCACTCTCTCCCTCCCTCCTTCCCCCCATCATCCTCTCCTAACCGCTGCCGTCTTGTTCTGATAGATGAGGCAAATGCTCTTCAGGAGCGTCTGGTGTTAAGTCCCCACGCAGCCAAGGGCATAAGCTGTGTCTTAACCCTCGAAAGCAGGTCTTAGTATGTCCGCTCTCTCTCTCTCTCTCTCATTCACTAAGCTGCACCTCAGCAGGCTGGTAATTAAAATGTCACTTTTGGCTGTTTTCAGGCCAAATCTCGGCCGCCTTATACAAGTATAAAGGGAATCAAACATCTTAGTGTGTTTCATTGTAGAATGTGAAACAGTTTTTCCCTGGTCAGACTTAGCAAATCATTCTTTGTAACATCGCAAATCCTTTTTCAACATGGACGGGGACCAAAGCCGATCAAATGTAATGGATTTTTACATCTCAGTCATATTTCAGGGTTAATTAAATTCATATTTCTGCATGACATTCCGATTTCTTCTCTGGCTGGGCCATTTTTTATCTTTGGATTAAGCTGTTTTGTATGCCAGTGATGGTTTCTCATTTCCAAACGGCATAAATGCATAGTCATCACGGACAGTAAACACGTATCAGTATTCCTCGGTCCTTCTTGCTGTCATTCTTTATCGACAACCAAAGCAAAAGAGCTGACACCGGCTCTGTGTACGGATACATATGTGAGTCTCTGAGCTGTGACAACTTTTTTTTTTTGTACCTGGTGTGAAGTCTGACCCCCTTAATGTGGACCACATAAGGCTATGACCCCTCTAATACCTTCCATATTAGCCTACCCCCACACTCAACCCTGACAACTGCATTTCTCAGAGAGAAAGATGATATTTTTGAGAAGTAATACAATTTCTGATGAAAACAGAGATGAAATCCATTTTTATATTCCATATATTCTTGGTCCCCACTTCATATAAGGGATCACTGTTCAGAAAAACTGTTTAGACTGTAGGTTTTACGAAAAATATGTGTATAAATAATATAATAATTGTTATTTAATATTGCCAAGAAATTTGTGATCAGCAGATATGTGATCAGCCAAGGAAATTTTGTTCATGGAAAAGGCACAACAAATTTATAAAAATCAGTAAAAAACAAATCATAAAAATGTGAATTTAATGTAAGTGATCATAACAATCATGCGAAACCATGGGAAAATTGCAAACAATTAACAAAATCTATAAAACAAACAAACAAGAAATAGATCAAAATGTAATCTAATCTTTTAACAAACAATTAACAAAGTCTATAAAAGCCACAAAAATCAATAAAATAAAGTTATGTAGCAATATAAGCGATATGGAATGTGTGTTTCCAGGTTTTTGTTTAGTTTTGCCTCTTTAAAACAGAATTCATTGGATATCGAGAGGGATTTTTCTCTATTCTAGTGAGTTGTTTGTACCTCCTCAGATTCAGGTCAAGAGAAGATGGCCATTAATTTGGCCTTGATTCCTGAAATCCAGTGAGAGCAGCTTTGCTGAGAATCTCAGTGCATAAACAAAATGTGTTTACTGGACTTTATTAAGCTGCACCAATGAAATCAGTGTTCTTCACCACAGTAACAGAAAGCAATCCACCCTTCATCTCTCTCATCCTCTCCCACTCCCCTGACCTGTGCCCACCCTTGCCCTCCGTGCTTATGAAGCCGTCCCTGCGGAAATCTCACGGCCATAGAGCTGAATTGCTGGATTTATCCAAATTGGTGCACTTTTTGAGAAATGGGCATTATGTGGGATTACATGTCTGCTGAGCACGATGTTAAGTAATTCAACCAGATGCTGCGGCGATCATGAGGTCACCTGTCGAGCTTCCACTCAGCGCTCGCTTTTTATTCCGTGAGGATGGGCAGAGAGCCGGAGGGGGCCAAGAGGGAGGGAAGTGTTTCTCTCGATGAACCTGTTGGGCAGAGAGAGATTCAGAAGGGAACGGAGGGTCAGCCTCCCAGGAACACTACAAGGATTTTGCCACAGATTATTGCAGAGATTAATGCCATCTAAATTGCGGCCTAATACATGGAATCAACAGCAGGAGAGGCGTTGTGTCTGTTCCAGACGGATATATTCTGAACTGAGACTCCTAGCACAGAAATGCATAAATAAATAAATAAAACATATTATATTTCAAAAGGTAAACTAAACTTGTGCCAGTTGGTCAACGAGTACACTTGCTGATATAATTTTAAAAAGAGTAATTATATATTACATATTAAAATAGTACACAGTGTGATTTAAATTCTTTCAGACATCATATATATAATTTCATATAATTTTATTATATTTTTATATATATATATTTTTTTTTTCTCAAAAGGGAAGGTTTTGCTGGTTAACATGACTAGGCAAGCAACTACCTTTGAGATAAATGGGAATGCTAACAGATCAAGCTTTCTCTCTGTGTTATAGAACTCTTTGGTTGGAAAGGAAGAAAACCGTCTGTTTTTTATGATATTTTTGGAGGCTATAAATCCCTTCTTGTAGTTAGTTTATCCTCTGCTGGCTTGGAGGTATATAAAAGAGTACTGTAAATGCCTGACAGGAGTGTTGTGTCAGTGTAGAAGCTCGCATGTAGTATGTAGGTTTGTACGGCACTGGAGGAATTGGGTTGCCAATCTGAAAATGACTTGCGATCGCTTTTGCTGGAAGTTTCTGGGACGGCACAATATTACACCTGAATGAACCTGACGGACTCAGTCTTTGTCTCCCTCACTCTTCAGCCCTGCCAGTCTGGCGGTTTCACTTCAGTGTGTTACATGGACAGTAGAGTGACATGCTAGGCTTTTTTTTTTGTGTGTGTATGTACTGTATGTGAGTAAATTTGTGTGATAGCAGTGGCTGGTTGCTGTGCAACACCAATTACAGTAGTGCATGGCAATATAAATGCTAATCAGTTTTTTAAACTTGTACTCTGGGAATCAGAGAAAGACAAGGGAAATGAACATAAGGTGTATACATGCTATTATGATTACTGAACAGAACTATCATGAAGCAAAAAGCAAAAAAAAAAAAAAAACATAGTATGAGAGATACAAAGTATGCTACAGATATTCAAAAACCACTAGCATGCATGTGACCGACATGGCGTAGTATAAGTATAATTTATTGATGGCCATTGTACTGTGGTTTAGCCACTCAAAGTCTCTCTGATCTGTTCCAGACAAATGTTCTATTCACAAAACAACATTAAAAGTGAAAATGTGCAGGCTTCAGTGCAGACTTTAAAAGTTAAAGTAAGTTTCTGAAAGCTTTCAACACTTTTGGGGTCTGTTTGCAGGAATACTAATAGCTTCTGTCTTACGTCTAGTTTCTCCAAACAGAACTCAAACAAATTTTCAGCTCTCAACCATGCTAATGCTGCTAATTAGCGTGCTAAAGGAGGGATTACAACACAGACAGCAGCAGAGACAGTGACTGTGCCTCTTTTTCCTGTTCTCCCGCTCCTTCTTTATGACTATTTCCCCACTTTGCATCTGTCTATATGGGTGATATTTCATATTTCTGGCAGGCTAATTAGAATGTTGGTCAATGGAAATGGAGGAATGTTTGATGCTCGTGTCAGATGAATCCTTCTGTTTGGAGCACGGCATGAATACCTAAAACAGAAATAGATGTTCTCAGACATTTCTGGTGGCTTTGCTGCTTTATGGTTACATCCTACAGGAGGAGCTGTGGAGCAAAACACCTCAGTTCAACAACAAATGACTGGTTATTATTTAGAAGCCAACCAAACTGTAAAATTAACTTTTTTAGGTGGCTAGCTGATTTCCAAGCTAGCCTTACCTTAGCTGGTATTTTTCCTGCTTTTGGGAACTTGTCAAAGGGAGTTCAGCTAGACCAGTTTGAATCAGTTAAGACCAGCAAACCACATCAGGCTGGTTTATGTATATATAAAGCTTTGCTAGATTTACCATGTTAACAACTGTGAAAATTCATGGTCAGAGTCTGTAAAAAGGGTTTGTGGAAAGTGTAACAAAACAACCATAAAATGTGAAAACTGACACTTAGACCTGAGCTTCTAAATTAGAGATCATTAAATCATCTTAGTTATATACTCAATAACAATTTAATCTACCATCAGATTACGTCCATCTCACCGAAAGCATTCAGCCAGGATTTAGGACAAAAACATGTGTTCATCTCAAACACCCCATGAGTCAATAAATGATCTATTGAACTATCTTGTGTCATTGATTGCACCCACAGAGCAAAAGAGGTTTTTCCTGCATTGAATTCGCCAAACAACGGACTTGCTCTCCATACACCTACGTGTCCTTCATTCTTTTATTTCCCAGTTTCAGCCTCTGTGTTTACAGCATTGTTGTGCTGAAAAACATTCACCTCATATTTGGCGTTGTGCTTTCAGAGTCAGAACGCTTCTCTGTGAGAGAGGGCAAACAAATGTAATTAGCCAAAGCTTTTTTTGCGTGCATTATGATTTGGTTCCTGTTGAGCTCCTTTCAGATGGCTCTCCTATTTATTTATACGTATTTTACAGTGCTATCCTGCGAGCTTCGACTTCAAAGGGAGTTTAATAGTGTGGAGTTATTCCATGCCAGTGCGTCGCCTGAAAAAATGCTAATGTGCCATCAGGGTGGCTAAATGATTTGCTATCCTTTCAAACGTGCTGGCAGGGGTTTCAATCTGGCCGGCCTCCCGGGCCAGTTGACAGTGGTCTCTGCTTGGTCTCCTGAGGACATTAGTGCGAATCAGAGAGTCGGCCAGGAGGCGCTGGCATGCTGTGCCACTGCTTGGCCACGACCCAGCTCTCCACGGCCCTGCCCTTGCCCGCCCGTCAAAGCAACCACCTCTCCATATATATGAATCGCCACTTAGAACAGATTTAATCAACTCCTCGATGGCTCTTTTGGAGTATGGCTGAACAGAAAAGGGTTAACATCGGGGCGCGGAATGGCCTAGCTCTTATTGGAAATGGGGGTTGGAGGTGAGGCGAGGGTCTCCAGGAAGGCCAGTGATAAAGGTGCTAACGTTCAGAGATTGGATTAAGAGCAGAGTGCCCCCTAAAAGAGAGTGCAGTTTATTGAACCCTTATCTTAAGTGATAATGTTACCACGAAGAGCAGTATAATAGCAGCAAAGTGGACTGCAGCCATATAAAAGATATGGGGCTGAGGCAGAGAGCGAGATGATAGCCTGCGTAAGTGTGTGCGGTCCACACATTACGCACACGAGCCCGGCAAACTCCTGGGTTAGGGTGTTTTTATTAGGACGTTGAGAGAGAAAGGATGTAGGGTCAAAGGAAGCTACCCATCAATGATCAAGCCTTCAGTTTAAATCACATTTCCTCCAACGAGAGTGAAAGAGGAGCCACGTCATACCGCCAGCATTAAATTTAAGGCACTACTGCTAGCTTAGAGCAGCATCTTATCTAGACCTTCCCATCAGATTTACGTTGTCTTCCATTCCCTGCCCAGTGTGTTTACAAGGACATTTTTTGTTCCTTCCTTGGTGATAAAATAAACTCCCAACCTTCACCTGAACACTGGGACCCATTGCAATGCTCAAAAGAGCATCTGAAGACACCTGTACTGGAAGCACTCATCAAAGCAACTTCTTTCAATATGCTCTAATCTTGTGCTACTCTGCTATTCTTTAGAAATCTGGTATGATAGTGCTATTGTTACAATAGTATTTGAATTATCCATTGTATTCATTGTTTTTACTTGTTTTACTCACATTTGGAAGACTTTATTGAAAAAAAGACACCTAAATGAACAGATCTGACCAGCATTAGACCATTTTATCTTGCCATTTTTTGGATGAGTATGAATACTGTGGATAATTTGCAGAAGTGAATGCATTTGGCTGACTACTCTCGATCTGTAAGTGTCCGTCTGAGAAGGAAAGATGAGAGGGAAGGAGATGGAGGTAAAGAAAGAAAACAAAATTGCAGTAAAAAGCTTCTGGATTAAAAAGAATGGAGAAAACGATATTTTGAGATGTTTAGGAAAGCCAAGTATTCCTGTTTTCCAGCAAGACTCAGGGGGATTTATTCCCAGCCACGGGCTGTGTTATCTAATTGTTGTCTGATTAGGAACATCATCAATAGCATCAACAAAAGTTGTCCCCTCAGAAAGCTGGAAATGCACAAAAGGGAATTGGATTGTCACAATTGAAAGGTAACTGAAAACTGTCAAGCTAATCCTTGCTACTGACATGCCTGTCTGTTTGTATGCATGCCAGTTTATCATATTATAATTGCATTACCAAGATTTTTATATTTTACCCCCACATATATCCTTATACAACAACATCCAGAGATAATATATATACAAACAGATAATATATATATATATATATATATTATATCTTTATTCTCACAAAGTAATGTCTCTATGGTAAACTTAGAATGATTATGTTGCATACCGTGGACTAAAGCCTGCAGCTAGATCCTTTTCTTTACCAGTATTTTACAAGTATCTCGATAAAATGTCACGAACATTGTTACACAAGATGTTATCTTAGAAGCAGAAATATGGCTTGCTTATAAGCTCATGCAGTTTGGTAAGTGCGATGGTATTAACAGACATTACGTGCCACTGAGGCCTTTCGACATGAACATGGAAGTTATTTAAAAAATGTACCAGGAAATTCACCTAAATCACAGTGTTACAAAGAAGTTCTCTGGTGTCAGTAACCAACAACCCCAAGTTCCCCAAGTGACATTTCAGGTTGTCTTAGTGTCGATATTAAGAATTCTTAAAGCCTTTATATCAGAGAAAAGTACTTTCATAACACAAAGCTTGTCTAGCTCTAGTGTTTTGATGGACTGTCTGGCTGGAGTATATAGGATGGTCTGGACTGGCTCAATAACGTCTCGGGTTTCACAATGGCTGAAACAAATGTTAACGGTTTGTGATGAAACATTTCTTTCCACTCTGACCCATGCAGAGTAAAACCATTGCTTCATGTCTTTTTTAAGTGCTACCTGAATCTAAAAAAACACTTATAATAAAATAAAGTAATTTGCTTTAATACATAACTTCATTATAAGTGTCAACCACATACATGATATACAAAAACATATAAAAAAACAAAACACAAATATATGCTTCTCTATTATGTTGTGTTAAGTGAAGCAGATCTTTCTGCCTCTCAGGAATGAGTATACTATACATACACCGATAAAGACACACACTCTCCAAGTGCTAGAGACCGCATTGAAGTGTCAGAGACAAAAGCGACTTTCGGGCCTCCTGACTCTTGCGTTTGAAGGTTGCCAAACAAGTGACTTTCATCTTGTAAACCAGCAGAAAAGGCCAACAAAGGCAGAAAACACTTCTAGCATCCTGGGTTTGGGATGAGAGGGGAAAAGAGAAGGAAAACGAAAGAGAGAGACAGACAGAATTATGGGGTCTTTTCATGCCCGAGCCCTTTATGGTGTCCTCAGTGAAAATGGCATCTACTTCATAGTCCTTTCCATCACCTCATCATTCTGGCTCCGCTGAGGTGAAAATGGAAAAACGGACTCTATCAAAGGGTTTGGGTGCAATTAAGAGGGCAAGCGCAACGGCCACGTGCAGGACGGGGCGGCACCCTGATGTTCCTCGGCGCTAATGAGAGAGGATGATGAATAGGAAATATGAGCAAACTGAGCCCCAGTTCTCTCCACGATAAAGCAAAGCGCTAAAAGTTTGAAGGATGTAAAGACATCATCTTTCTTGTAATTTGATGTCTGGCTGATGGAGTCGTGATCTAGCGGTTATTGCAATGCGGGTGGCGTTAGTTTGAGTCCAGCTTGCATCATTTCCTATCCTCCCTCTGCTGTACGAGTCAATAAAAAGTGAGAAAATAGGTGTTTTATCTGTCTTTTATGAGACGCATCAATTTATTTTGATAGTCCAAAACCTAATTGGTTTGAAATCCTGCTCCGTTTAACCGTGTATTAAAATAGTATGTTTTTATTGGCTGAGAATGCATTAAATGAAGTAGAAATGTTTAACGTTCAAACCAATCATTTGAAAAGTCGTATACTACCAGGTTAGGACACTTAGTCAGAGTATTCCTTTGAATATCCTTCGACGTCACAAACGAAAACATCACCATATACGTGTTACACTCATGACGTAGATTTTAATCCCCAGACTCAAATGCTTAAACCAGCAGAGCACGAAGAGATCAAAATAAACAAGGAAGAACAAGAGTTTTAGATTTAGCTATGGAAAGACGGAGGTTTGCAGAGGGATGAGGCAACAAAGAGATAGAAATAGGCAAGAGAAAAACAAGTGAAGTACAGAGGGAAACAGGGAGAGAGACGGACCGGTATCTATGGCTGGTGGAATTCTCTGAGCTGAATTAATGATGTCGCAACAGAAGAGCCAGGCCCAGTGGAGACCTGAACCAGATTTCAACCTGAGGTCCCTGGAGGTGGGAGCCACTCAGCACGACAGCGGAATGGGCCACAGCATCATAAACTAGCCCTGAGCAGGACCGCCGGGACCCTTTTCATCACCACGCTTGCTCTAGTGCTCCCCTGCTCCAAAATTATGTAGGACATGGATGGGGACAGAAGAAAGTGTGCGTGTTTGGGTAGCTGGCTCTATTCTGAAGCCTAGTGCACTGCTTTGTTATCTGCTGTCTATAGAGGCAGCATATTCTAGATAGGCATATGGCATGCATAGCGTTTTGCACAGGAGATTTGTCTTACATTTCATAGTTCTGTTAGCGTGCTAAAGGTTCGTACTTTAATGATTTTGACTATACTCTATATTGGGTAAATAATTTCAGCTAGAAACGCTCTTAGAATATTAACAATAAACGTTGGCATTATATTTTGGTTGAAAATAAAGTTAGTAGAATGATGTAGGAGACAGTTTTGTAATCATTAAAAAAAATCACAATGTTTGTATAACCTAAATTTCTTACAGAGTTGATGGAGTTTTGCGTTAGCATGTTTATAAAGCTAATAAATTCCAACGCGATTTCATAGGAAAGTGTAACTATTTTACGAGGCGATGATGTTGTATGATTTCATACAATGTGATTTACAGTATACAGAAATGTACGATTATGAAGGTCTACACCTAAACCTAACCATCAATGGGGCGTAAAATCTTACAAATCATTTTCAAAATCATACAAATTAGCAACCAAAACGTAAAATAGTTACAGACTGATTTGTAAGCATAAATACATACTGGAAACAAATGTCCTGTAATGATTTCATTTTAATGACCTTTTGACTAGTTCAATCAATACAATATTGAATGAAATATATTTTAAAAATTGCTTTTATCAAAGTCCCTTTGAAGGAACTTGGTGGCTATTTCAGACATGCAAGGTCAACTCCTATTAGAATATTTACAGCAAATAGCACAGCTACCTGGAATAAATTGCCACATGCAGTGTTTCAATAATGTTTTCTCATGCTCAAACATTTAAAAAAAAAAAAAAGCATATACAGTGGATCAAAAAAGTTCTAAGTACTAAGACAAAAAGTCAAAGTACTAAGACGAGAATGCATTTTGGTTTTAGGTTTTAAGACAACTTTGATGAAAGGTTTTGATCCACTTCCAATGTTGACTGATAGATGTCAAGTTGGACTGGCCAATGCACATATTTAGTCCTATACTGTAAGTGAGTTTCTATCTAACAGTAGCTCCGATAATGACCTTATCAACTGATGATTGGCTCTTTTATTTAGAACGCGGGACTTCCTTTACTAGAGCCCCCATATTATGCATTGCAGCTTCTCTGATATACAGAAACACAAGTGAACTGTCTTCCATCACCGTATTTTTATTATCAATATTATAATTTTTTACTGAGAACAAATCATGATACATATGATACAATCTCAGAATTGTGTGGAAAGAAGGAAGACTGTTCTTCCTATTTTTTTATTTTTTTATAACTATCTTCGCATCTTAAAATGCAGTCTAGGTAGGCAGCGTACTAGGTTTTGCAACAGAAGCAGAGTGTTCTATCAAAAAAAAAAAAAAAGGTCCTCATAAATTAGTACAACAGACCGCAGTGAGACAGACTCTAGGAAGATAAAGCTGAAATGATCAGGCGGCAAAGGAATGAACATGATGAAAAAGACAAAGAGAGGGGGAAAGAGAAGGAGAAATATAGCACGAGGAGCAGAACGGGGAAGCGAGGGATAAAAAGATCCGGTGTTAGCAACTCGGCTATCAGCGAGTCAAATTACCCACTTTGTGAGAGGAAAATGCGTTTTCGTTCCCGACATTGCTTATAATGAAAACGGAGCAAAAATCAGTCCACATAACTCATCCTCTCCTTTCCTCCGCAAACATCCCTCGCTCAGAGGAAGGCACGCTCCACTAGTATGACTGCGGCTGGAGAAAGCCTGCGAGCATATGTCATTAAAATGCTTAGACAAGTGGAAGAGAGCAGGGGAGATGGCAGTGAAAGGGAGGGCAGAAGACATTACGTCGGAGAGGGGCTGTCAGACAAAATCAGTCTCCAGACCTCCTGCAGTATTTACAGGTCAGAAGAGGAGAGGGACCCCCACATGTGCAACCCGTGCTTCTCCAGAGATGTGAGAGAAAGACGGATAGAATAGGGAAGGACGGGAAGTAGAGGTGGCCGGCGTGCTGTCTGGCTGACAGGTGTGAGTATTGTTGTCTCTAATTGAACGAGAGAGGGGCTGCGGGCGAAATGGGTCAGAGATACGGCTGCCAGACCTGTCGCTCGCTGCCAGAGTATCGAAGGGTCAAGCGCTTTAGCTGTGAACGCCGGACAATTAGGCGCAAATAATTGTCCACCTAAATGGAATGACTGAAGGGTCTCCAGGGGTCTGATTTAATATTTAATGACCTTACATTTACTTCGGCGCAGCTGCGTGTAATTGAACTCGTGCTGTTTGGGAACAACAGATCATGGATCTAAAGAGATGAGATATACAACGAGAAATCCATCCGCACTTGATTTGCTATCCATATATGTGTGTATATCCATGCAAGTGATTAATAAGTCATGGCAACATATATTTTTCCATTACTTCAACTCATCAAAATAATTGTCAACTTCGTTTTTTTCAAGTTGAAATGACATTTGGTTATATTTAAAAATTATTTATAAGGCATTATATTTTTTAAGTTTTTAAGTGGAATTAGATGGACATTTTTTTTACAGTCCAGACAGATATGTTTACCTAGCATTTGACAAAAAGTATTGGAGTTCATATTGAGATCAGTGACATTTGACTGGAGATTGTGTCTTGGCAAATATGAGCACAGTTTGAGACGAAGACTTCTGAAAATATAGAAGTGATTCATGTAAAATGAATGGGTACTTTTTGTCCTCTGGAGAAACATCTGCGAATGCAAAAGACCTCAGCAAGTCTCAGTTCAATTTCTTTTGTCTAGGACAAACAAGTGAGATCTTATTTGTGATTTTACCAGTGTTACAGACTGAAAAAAGCCATAATGTGTCATGTGACTGTACTTTAGATGTAGACTGCTGTGTTGAGCCCTTCGCATGACTTGCGTCAGGGTTGTGCGCTCGACATAAGCGTCACGAGTGCTTTGACCTCGACATGAAAAGTGCAGAAAACGTCACTTGATAAAAAAGAAAGCGAGAAGTGTACACAGTAAACAGCAAAAACATGCATTTGAGCTTCAGGCGAGTGCTTTGATACAGAATGTAGGTTTACGAAAGTTTTCTGTCTCACGCTGCTCTTTTTGAATTGAAATTACTTGAAGAACGGAGGCAGCGTAACAGCAGTTTCCAGGCTGAAAAACAACCAGTTTGCTCTTCTCCAGCGCTAAGAGCCTTTTCAGTCTCAAAAGAACCCTGAGATCTTTATGTTAGCATTGATAGTGGAAGATAGTCCCAATAAATCACCTCTGAACTGAATTTTTTTTTTTTGTGTGTGTTTGCATAAATACTAAGTTAAATTGAGAGGGAGTGAAGGAACTGATGGAAAGGAGCAGAAACTGGGTTTGTACACGTTGAAGTGTGTATGACAAGGCTCTCTGCGGAAACACAACACGAGGAAAGGTGCCACTGTGAGTTTGTCACGGACTGCGTAAACTTGCAGAGTGAGGGAGAGAAGAAAAGAGAGGGAGAGATTTTCCCGGGGCTCTGAGACACTGTCATTCTGATTAAGTCACGCAGAGCAGAAAAGGAGAGCTGGGAAATCAAATCAGTGCAACACCGCAGAACGCATGTGGCGAAACACGGAAAAAATAACCGCGGAAAGGGAGATAAAAGGATGAAACCAACACCACAGAGTCAGTGCACAGATATGGACTTCTTTCTGTCCTAGGAGGTCTTGCTGAGGCCTCGGTGGTCTGTCGCTGTCTTGTTTGTCTTACCCAACCCAGACTATCACCCTCAGCTGTCAGCCGGCCGTCTGACACTTTCAAAACTTCCGAAAACATTGCAAGACTGAAAAAAAAAATTAAAAAAAAAAATCATCTGTGTGCCACTTCCCAGAAATGGAAGGATGGTTAAAGCTCTACTAAATTCTAGTACAAGTTATGAAGCAACATGCATCATAAGGTAACTGTTTTTAATTAACTTTTTTTTGTAATTATAGATTTTATGTTTAATGCATAAAGAGCTATTTATGTTGTGCGAAAAAAATAAATAAATAAATGAATAAATAAAATACTATACAATAAAGAGGAAGTTTCCGAAATTAAGTAATTGGCTTTGGCACATTAATGCAAAAAACAAATGAATAAAAAAAAATTGACATTGTATTAAGTTTATAGTGGATTTTCCTTTCCTTTCCTTTTTTTTTGTTGTTTTTTTTGTTTTATGCTTTCCTCGTTCAGCCTATTATTGTTAAATATATAAATCTGAATGAATGAATAAATAAAATAAATAAATATATTTTCTATCAAACATTTCTAAATCAAGTTAATCGGAATAAGTTTTACAAGAAAATACTATTTAATTCTGTCTGTTCTGTATTTTCATGTTAAAGTCAATGTGGTTTTGTTTGTGAAACGTAGCAGTTGAGTGGAAATTATCTATAGGCCTATAATTAATTTTTTTTCAGCAGACCCTAGTATGAAAAAACACCAGCTCTAGTCAAGCAGTCTTGAGTGTGAGTGTGATTTTATAAAGATGGAAACAAGGCTTGTGATGGTGCTAATGGCCTTGGGCACAGATCAAAATACTTCTCTTTCAAATCTTGGACTCGTGAAGCTGAGCAGCAATGCTTTGTGATCGCTTCAGGTAATGTCGCCGATTACATAGGGACTGTTGTTGTAGAACATTGAGCCTTTCTGAAGAACAGTAGCACTTTGATAGATTCTTTGAGGCAGACACACACAGCAAGCATTCAAATTGAGCTGTTTTAAGTTGAACTCGTGCGACTTTGATAGTGAATATTTCCTCCGGCTTTTGACGTTAGCACGATACATTTAGATCAGAACAGACGTGTCTTTTGTCTTTATACGGGATTCTTTGTGTGAGACAAGAGGCAGTAATGGATGAATATTTAATAAAAGAGCTGCACATGCACACACAAACAAATAAAAACGAAAGAAATATGTAACTCATTCATCAGTCGTTCTCCTCTGTAGAGACACATTTAGTTCTTGTCTCTTTATTGAATTAAATATATAGAATGACAAAGCTTCCCATAGGAGAGACACATCTATTTAATGTCTCAATTGTTTCTCTCAGACAGCAGTGAGATTACATCAAGAGTAAACAGATTTTGCTGCTTTTCAGATTTCTCTCATGAGAGACAAATGATCATGTTTGTCTCCTTAAGGGTTTTAGAGAAAGTCTCGTCTATGCCTCAAACTGCGCTCAGGTTTTTACCAGAGAGACATTTATGTTGTGTCTCTTTGTTGAACAAATCAGAATTTCCCATATAAAAGAAAGATCGCAGATTAGATGGTTCATTATCTCAGTTATTTCTCCTAATCAGCGATGAGATTAAATTGAGACCAAACTGAGACATTATGGAGTATTCTGCTTCTCGTGAGAGAAAATACCCAAAGGTAAGAAAAATCAAGAGTGAGATCTCTTTAACATCTCAAATATTTCTTCTAGACAGAAATGAGGTTACTTTAAGATCGAAGGGAGATTTTATCTTCAGTCTCCTGCTTCTCAACTTGTCTCCTTAGACAAAAACTCTAACACTCTCACAATGGTCTCCATTAAAGCTTTCAAAGAGATCTCAACAACATCACACACTGTTTTCAGATATTTATCCTAGTCTAAAGACTCCGGTGGTCTCATATTTGTCCCTTTTGAAGGGATAGTTCACCCAAAAATGTTTAGATGTTTAAGATGTTTATCAGCTTACCCCCAGGGCATCCAAGATCTAGGTGACTTTGTTTCTTCATTAGAACACAAATGAAGATTTTTAACTCCAACCGTTGCAGTCTGTCAGTCATATAATGCATGGCAATGGTGACAATATCTGTGAGAGTAAAAAAAACAAAACATGCACAGACAAATCCAAATTAAACCCTGCAGCTTGTGACAAAACACTGATGTCCAAAAACATGAAACGAGCGTTTTTTTTGTGAGAAACCGAACATTATTAGTATTTATATTGTTTTTTACCTGTTAGACTGCAACGTAGAGCTAGCCCGATTGTCGTCTTCTTCTTGTTTTTTCTTCTTGTTTAGACTTAGAAGCGCATTACGCATTATCATCTGCGAAACAGAGAAACGTGAGAAATAAAAGTTCCCTTTGGGTTGCTATGAAAATAATGCTATTTTTACACTGGTTAAGCATTCTGGTGTACTTGACATGATAAGTAATGACCCATTGGACAAATCTGCTGGCAGAGAGAATGAGTGGGAGCTCGAAAATCAATATGGAATTTTTACGTACATTTTATATCTGACCTGGCATGCACACATACTCTGCCGACGCACCTGCAAACCAAGAAATGACTGGTAAACTCTTCAGCGCAGGTTTAGTCTTCAGGGGGACAG
>SCHK01212870.1:0-12638 GCA_004124795.1 Poropuntius huangchuchieni
TGAAATTTTATTTAATTTTATTTCTTTTTAAATTTTATTTTTTTATTTTAAAATATTAAATTAATTTTATTTTATTAAAGTGGAGTAAATATTTCATTATATAAAATGGCTTTATACATTTAAATTATATATTACATTATTATATTATGTATTATACAATATTTTACTTGCACTTGTAAGGTTTACTTTCACTCTAGGATGCATTTCAAAGTCTTTAAAATTTATGTATAATGTTTTAGCGTCATTAATTGGTTAATATCCTGTTTTAAGCCCCTGAAGCCTCTTGTTGTCTGTCATAACAGACAGAGAAATATGTAGTTGTTGAAGAACTGAGAGCCTCTGTCCAGAGGAAGCATAGAAGTGCTTTGGTAAAATAGCTTAACATACACAAAAGAGCTACTGTTAGGGATTCACGTATGGCCCTTTTGCTCTGTTTTTATTCATCTGCAGTCGGAGATGACACTGTTATGAAATATTAAGGGCTTTTATGCAGCAGCTTCGATTTCCCGGCCCTTAGGGAATCAAGTGCTTAAAGCCAACTTTGTTCTGGGAAGAGGTATTTTTTGCCCTCAGACTGGAGTTGTTTCAGCTGTCTGCTTGTTTTAGCAGATCATCTCTTGGTCGTTTTGTCTTCATGCTGTGGAGAGCAGATGGCAGTGAGAGTGTACTGTCGGAGGAGGCTAAGCAGACTGACACGCTAGCTCTACTGTTAGCTGTGGGAATGACAGAGTTTACAGTATGACACCAAAGTTTCTCTCACTTAAAGTAAGTGAAGTGTCACACATTGTCATCGTTTTTACCAGCCTTTTGTACATTCTTTTACTTTGAAATATTTAAATATTATTTAAATTATGAATCATTATTCATAATTTTAATATGTAATATTAGAAAAATCAAAATTATTGTGAATTTTAGTCACATGTTGCCATCAAAACAAGGAATTGTTGTGACTATTACAATTCAATGATATATACAAATTTAATTTATTTAATTTTGTTTTATATAATTTAAAAAAATCATATATTTAAAAAAAATATTATGTTGTAATATTTAAATTAATTTTATTTTAGTGTGATATTTAAACATTCTAAATATATTAATTATTATTTAAGCCATTTTACTTTTGTGCAATCTTTTCTTAGTTAAAATTGTAGTGATGCATGAAGCATCAAACTTGAATCCAACTTAAATCTTTTACAAAATCTGTGTTAGCCAGTGACTGAATTTTGACTTCAAAAATTTGCAGAACAACTAATATTTTTTCAAATATTTAAAAAGTATATGATGTTGTAATGTCTCAGTTAATTTTATTATAGCATTAATGGAAGTGTACTATAAAATAAAATAAAATAAACATGACAAAAATTCAGAGAACAACAATAAATGTGACTACCTTTACCTTTACACAGTAACAGACAAGTATGTATTGAATGTAATTCTTTGCCAATTAATTTTGAGCTAAAGCCATACATTTCAGCCATGACTGCCACAGATCTGACCTATTGTCATCCGAGCCCAACGTGTGGGGCATTTCCACCTGAAAATCCACTGAATCCCGCTTGACGTCCAGGCATAATCCTCAGGCTGTTTAATACCTTGAAGCGACAAGACTTGAGCCAGGAGGCAGCAAATGGAGATTTTTGAAACACAAACAGGCTTATGTTTTGGAGTCGCTCATTTGTTCCAACAGCTTCACTATCAGCTCTGTCCGTTCTCTCGGTGTGGATCTGTTGAAGCAGCGGTTTGTGTTAGCACCTGATTTATCAGTGTGTGGCGAGATAAGGCCGCTCCATCACTCTGCTATGTAATCCTTCCAGTGGCAGTGGATGAGGAATTAACCCGGACCCGTCGAGGTGTCGTTTAATCGCCGCTGTGGGAGCGCTGGTCTGACAACTGCTGCATGCTCGGGAAACAAGGAACCATTGTGGCTCCTGTCTATTTCTGCAGTTGTGCCCATTGTGATGGACAGTCCGAGTCGGAAGGACTTAACTGGAAGAAGATTCGGAGATTGAACCGCAACTGATCAGGAACAGAGGGTCCGTTCTGTAACGAAGCACCTCAACACATGACCCAATGAAGTGTCATGTGCTTAGTCATAAAAATGACAGCGTGATATAAAATACAATCGCTTTTTCATCCAAAATAGTACGGCTTTGTTTCCATGTTGTCTAAGTTCAGCTCAACTCTCAACAAAATAGTTTTTACTGGTATAATGTACTTTTTTTAGACATTGTTCTAAATTCTACTTCTGTCCTTATTTGCCAT
Source organism: Poropuntius huangchuchieni (assembly GCA_004124795.1). Lineage (NCBI taxonomy): Eukaryota > Metazoa > Chordata > Actinopteri > Cypriniformes > Cyprinidae > Poropuntius > Poropuntius huangchuchieni. Next base: position 2,266 of record SCHK01212870.1, read on the forward strand.
CTGCATAAAGTATTTAAGCAAATATAACAATACAATGAAATAAACACTTTTTATTTAATTTTATTATTATTTTTTTTTAATTTTACTTTTATTTTATTTTAGTACATTTGTTTTAATATACAATATTTTTATATTGTATTTTTATATAATAAAATATTCTAATATTTAAAATATTAAAATGAATAATTTTAATATACAAAATGTAAAATAATAATGATTATTGTGTCATTTAAAGTCACATGTTGGCATCTAAATAAGAAGAGCTAATATAACTATACAATATAATATATGCATTTTATTTTATTTAATCCGTACATATTTATTTATTTTTTTTAATGTAAAAAAAAAATATTTTATTAATAAAATGGAATAAATATTTTATGCATAATGTCTTTAAATGTTTTAGATTATATATTGCTATTTTATATTATTTAGTAATATTCAAAATATTACCATTTTATTTATTTATTTACTTATTTATTTTTATTTATTTATTTATTTTTGTATAACTATTCAACCATCACTCACAAGAAACATATTGAGTGCTGCATAGTTGTTGGTCAGCGTTAAGCTAAACAGACTCTTCTACTAGAAGATCCTCCTCTCTCGTGCTCTGCAAACTGTCTGGAGACGTGTTTGTGGACCAGAGTGAGATGGATTAGACCCGTGGGGAAATCTTTCAGCTGAAACTGTGTGTGTGTGTGTGTTAATGTTAACGTGAATGTAGCTCCCTAAACCGTGGCTGGTTTCCAGAGCCTGACTCGAACCCCTCTGGGAGTGAAGTATCCATCATGCAATGCTACGATCTCTCCACACTGCTGACGGCACCTCTCTGTGATTGGCCCACAAACATTGTTATGTTTCCTCTGTGTATACGGTAAAGTCAAAAATCAACTGCAGGCTAGCTTATTCATTGTTAGCGCTGACACGTGCTGATGGAAACTCCTAACTCAGTTACCAGTTACTCAGTTAAAATTCAACAGTGCTGTATGTTGCAGGATCTTTTCCATCGCTGGGTTTTGTCACTTTACAGTAATATTATTTAATGCATTTGAAATCATGAATTAACAATGAACAATTGTTAACTTTTACATATACACTTAAAGTTGTGTAAACTATGCAATATGAACGATATAGCTTAACAGTTCTGTTCTGTTATTTTGAATATGAGAAGGAGGCCTGGTTTCATTCATGAATTAATCAGGGTTTTTGAACAAATCATTTAGGTGAACTCATTCATAAAAAGAGTCACTTGATTTGTTGATAAATAAGTCAGTGTTTTTTAACAAATCGATGAGTGAATGATTCACTGACTCACTCGCAAAGAGTCACTTGATTCATTAATAAATGAATCAGTGTTTTTGAACAAATCTATGAATGACTGATTCACTAACTCGCTCATAGAGTCGCTTGATTCATTAATAAATGAATAAGTGTATTTGAACAAATCAATGAGTGAATNCCGCTCATAGAGTTGCTTGATTCATCAATAAATGAATAAGTGTATTTGAACAAATCAATGAGTGAATGATTCAATGACTTCCTTATAAAGAGAGTCACTTGATACATTAATAAATGATTCAGTGACTCTCTCATAAAGACATTCTAAATAAATATAAAATCTAGATGAATAAATGTTGTACAGATCATTGTTAGCTCATGATATGTAATGCATCAGTTTTGATTTTGCAGAAACAATGCACGTTGTATTTCATGCGTCATTTGAAAAATAAAATAATACTGCAAATATAATGAAAGACAAGTTGGTATCGTGCCAAAAATCAAACTGTTTTATGTCTCTCATGGTGCTGTTGAGCTAATGAAATGTGTTTATGGTCATCAAATGAGCTCCGACACTATAGCGTTGCTAGGTGATCTCAGACAAATAGACTGTCAGAACATGCCTGAATTCGCTAATGGAATCTGAACATGGACTCTAAGCGCTCTTAAGAAAGGACCAGAGACCAACACAATGAAATTAGAGGTGAAGGTTACTCTGTCAGAGTTACATTTATCTCAAATGTGTCAGTAATCACAGAGGACTGAAAGCACCGTGAGCTCTTAAATTAATCAAAATTGCAGCACATCATCTAATGTTCCAGACAGCAGGCAGATGCCTTTATCCCAGGAGCACAATTATGAGCTAAATGTGCCGTAATGTGCCTCAAGGTTTTCTTAAGCTAGTATAAAAAATGTTTTTGTAAGATGTTTACCTGCTTTCAGTCTATAGCGCTGTTTGAGGTGTAGATACAGAGGATTTAATGTAACGATTAGGATGGAATTGGGATTCTTCCCTTGTATATATATTATAGGGTTTTTTAAGTTGTTTATTTTATTTTATTTTAATTTTAATTTTTATTGTTAAACTTGAACTAGCAGATCTTTTTTTTGGGGGGGGAAAAAAAGAAGTGTAAATTCATAATGAAAATGCATCGGGTGGTGCAACAAGCAATTTAGCTTTGTTAACAAAGATCAAAATAAATAAGAAGAATCACACACACATTAGCTGAAAAACAGTAAAAAGTTTGCACTCCTTTTTTCCATCCAAAGACCTGTTATTCGGTCTGAATTAATATCTCAAAGTACGTCAGTGAAAGAATAATTTACCTGACTATTCCTGTCCGAATAGGGCTTATGTCGAGGTCTTTCTTGCACAATAAGGAGACTGTATTTAAATGAGGCATTGAAATGCACTGCGATTGTAACTCTCTTGGTTTTTGTGTGGTCTCACAGCTTTCAGTGAGCCACTTCCCAAACCGAGTGTTTTCCGTCAGCTAGAGAGTTTTGGTCTCTCAATCTTCTCGTTTCTTACTCCCTGACCTCTCACCTCAACACCTTTGACCCTCCCATCTCTGTTTATAAACTATATACAATCTGACAAGCCTAAAAGGGGGTGCACTCCTCACTTTTATACTGTTTGCAGCACTTTGACAGGGGAGTGTGAGAGACACTGAAGGATTTAGGGTAATTGTTCCCTCATTCACATGGGACTCCCTAATTTAGTCTTGGGCGACCTTTGACTCGGCAGCTAAGTCTGTTTTCTGTCCTTTGGCTTGACTGAAATGGGGCTGAGGAGGGTATGGAGTTCATATTTATTTATGTAGCGTGTCCACAGGTTGGTGTGTGTCCCAGACATGGATTATCGATCGGGAGGACCGGTTCGGGTGGAATTCTTTTCCTGGGAGGGTGTAGTGAAGAATGTGTCACGGGGTGATGTTATTTAGAGTGTTAAGTCGTGCTTGTGTGGGAGATGTCCGGCCCGATTAGCGTTCACTTAGTCCACTGCTCTTTGTATATGTCGGAGGAATGTGTTTTTCGTGTGCGTACAGATTCCCAGGCGACGTCTCGTTTGTTGGATAGTGCTCAGTGGTCTTAATTACAGTGCAAGGTAATTAACTTTTGTGCCGATCACCCCAATTAAGAGTTCTTATGTTCTAACTATCTCAAGGAATGGTGGATGATTTGGACATTACAGCAATTCCAGTCTCTTTTGGCTCGTTTTCCCAGGCAGCGTTTGGGCTCAATGCAGGTCAGAGGCCAGATGGATTAATCTGAAAGCCACAGCATTGTTAACCAAATTCTAATTAATCTCTCTTTTCTATTGCTAAGCGGAAAAAACGCCCAGACCACAAAGCAGCATGGGATAATCTACCTTTCAGTGTTAAATTTGATATTTTGGTTCTGGGTGGATGACGTGGTTCTTCTGTTTTGTGCTAAAAGAGACAAATATAATTTATTATAAATTTATACGTTCATTTTATTAAGTGAGTCATTATTTAAATCTGATGATTAAAATAATCTTTCTTAAATTCATAAAAATGTTTTACTTCGAAGTAAATAGTATTAAAATATACTATTATAATAATATATTATTATGTTTTTTCTTATTTGACTGCCTGGGATAGTATTCCATAACATAAGTTTTGTAAATTAATAATAGACATAAATGAATTAAATGACAAAATATTTTTTTAAAAAATAAGATTTCGAGCTTTTTTGAACTCAAATATATAATCTACCTTATATGATGACATTTTATTAAAATAAAATAATATAAAAATAAAATAAAATTAAAAAAAATATAAAACCCCAAAATAAAAGTTGGGGTTAGGGTCTAATTTTTTGTGCCTATATATATTTTTTTGTGAATAGCCTATTTGTTTTTTTTCTATATGTAATTTTAAAACAATTTAAAACATTACATATATTATTGTTTAGGCTGTATGGATAGCACAATCAATATAATTAGCAAAATGTTTAATCATTTTTATTGAGCATAAGCAGTGTGAGATGGTGCATATAAACATACTAAATGTGCACATTTTGCATACTTGTTTGTCAGTGTTTTGACATCAAAAAATGTTCAAAAAATCCAATATAAACCAGGTTTTCTTGTATATTTTTATAATGAGCTGATTTTTGGACCATGCTGTTTTAATCACAAGACTGACTGTACAAAACACATGTCAAACACGTTTCAGTCTCAGCTGCCTTTGTGGTCTCCAGTGATAGCTTGTCATTTCCTTTGTCAAATAATGACCGTGGACATACAATTTGGTCTCGACAATGCTTGACAATTTAGGTGAAGCGGAAAACACCTAGACTTTCAGAAAACACACACACACACACACACACATAAACGTGCTGATAGGGAGGGTAGGGGAAAGAATTCGGAAGTAATTTTCAGCTGAACTAGGATGAGAAGCCCTGCTGATGAGGCCTGTTAGTATTGTTCTCCAGCAGCCATTCATTTCTAATCATCCACATGCAGTTGTGTCTTATCTCTCTTTGTTTCCACGTCCTGTTGCTTCGAGCACCTTGTTTCACACTGTTTTGATTCAGACTCTTTCATTGTGACGTTTGCCTGTACAATGGCCTTGGGAAAGCAAGACAATATGAAGAAAAGATGTTAGAGTGTGTGTATGTATGCATTAGGACTAATACAAAAATTGCAAAGATGCTTTGAGAACAAACAGTCCGAAGCAGGAGGAAGGCATCCGGGCTGCGTTTAATTGATGGCAGGCATTGCTTTAGTTGAAACTAGGATGTTTGCTTAAAGTTATTTTTGCCCCGTTTGTCCCTTCTATCATTGCACGGCTGAAACTAATACGGCGAGCCCACACACAGTTCTCAAAACAGCACCGCTACATCCTTCATTAACGTAAACAGTGAGTAGACAGTTGACATTTCCAGCAAATGGCCGCCCATCCTGCCATCCTGCTCTATCTCACACTCTTTCTTTGCTGCCAGCCCCCTTCTATCTCTTCCTGTCTGTCTCCCCTGCCAGGTTTTACACATCTGTCCCTGTTGACTCGCTCAAGTAACAGATTTATGTGGTGTTTAAGTTTGGCAGAGTCGACACCTCTCGTTTTGACAGGAGCCAGCGCTGAGCTGTGAAAGCGGTCTACATATGGCACTCAGGTTACTCTTCAGATAGAGCTGTTTCTGCCCAACATCATGTTAAATTCCGTTGGAATTCCATGAAAATTCCTTTAAAATTCTATTAGATGAAATATAATATGGAGTATTACAGGTAACTAGCATGAATGACCAGTTTGAAACAGTTATACCATATATGTGACCCTGGACCACAAAACTGGTCATAAGTCACACGGATATATTTGTAGCAATAGCCAACAATACGTTGTATGGGTCAANGGTCATAAGTCATACGGATATATTTGTAGCAACAATACGTTGTATGGGTCAAAATTATCAATTTTTCTTTTATGCCAAAAATCATTAGGATATTAAGTAAAGATCATGTTCCATGAAGATATTTTGTAAATTTCCTACAGTAAATAATTTTTGATTTGTAATATGCATTACTAAGGACTTCATTTGGACAACTTTAAAGGCAGTTTTCTCATTTTTTAGATTATTTTGCACCCTCAGATTCCAGATCTCGGCCAAAAATTGTTTATACATCAATGGATAGCTTATTTATTCATTGTCCATGGTCACGTATAATGTCTGTTTTGGGCACATGCATGTTGGATTTAATATGGTATGATAGTTAATTTGGTCTACATGCAGCTTAACCACCTTTTAATAACTTAATTTAATTATTATTAAATATTTTATTTTATTTTAAAACTTGGACAACCAAATGTTTTCTTTTTTTAGCAAAAAAAGTATAAATTGATAGTGTAGATGCATTTTATTTTGTTGTTTTAGTTGTTTTGTTTTGTTTGTCTTGTCTGCTTTTGTTTTTTGTTTTGTTTTGTTTTGTTTTGTTTGTCTTGTCTTGTCTGGTTTTTTGTTTTTTTGTTTTGTTTTGTTTTGCTTTGCTTTGCTTTGCTTCGGTTTCGTTGAAGAAAAAAAAAAGAAAAAAAAAATACAGACCAATTATTACCACCAGCCAGAAGTTACAATAAAATATAAGTTATAATAAAGTCGAAAAATAGAAGTTATAAAATAGAAGTTATAATAATAAAATAGTATAATAAAATAGTCAGTGCCTAACAGTAGTGTCCTGTTGGCAAGATTCTTTGGCTAAAAGTCGCCCATCCCCATTCGGTTTCTTCTCCAAATCCCATCTCTCCCCGTGCTCATGTTAGCATCCACACCTGCCAAATGCCTCTCGTGGTCCAGATGCACCTCCTTCATCATGCCAAGATTTAGAAGATTTCATGTGGCATTAGACTGGACCTCTAATGGTTTAACGAGCCGGCTATTAATAAAACCTGTTTACAAATGCACAAATGGCTCACGGAAGAGTCTGAACTCAACAGGGACAGTTATGTGGGACACTGGAGATCTCTTATAGAAATCCGTGCTGAAAGGTAGGCGCGGTGATGAATTGCGTTGGTAGATATTCGGTGCGCCTGCACGTCCCCGACCCGTGTTTACCTATATAGAAAATAAACCCCCTTTAAGAGTGACCCCGTCACCACATGTGCCCACAACGGCTCCTTTCAAAGCCGTTTAACAGTGACTGATGTCCTCAGTCAAATCCACACAGCGCACATGTACAGTTTTCTGATATGTGAAGCATTTGATTTAACACTTTGTCATCCCGAGTGACATTTACGCTCGAGAAGCATGCCGATTTCTACATGGGAAATCAAACAGGCTACCTGAGCGCCAGTACGAAGGAATAATTCAAAGAATGAAATGAGAATTCCGGTGACAGTAATTTACTGCTGCTGCTATTCTCATCTCATATGATTAGTCCCAGAGTTTCTATAAACAAATCCTCCACGTCTACATGTATCAATTATTTCTTCTTCTCCCTGGGTTTTGGGTTGTTGTGCGTATGACCTAGTTGGAGCGGTTAGGCTTGATAATTTCGGCCCGTTTGTTGCCCGGGGATCCGGTGGCCTCCTGTGGGGATCAGCAGACATGGAGTCATGGCCCAGATCCTGGTCTTTAAGGCCAGAGAGAGAGAAATATGGCATCTGTCATTAGTGTTTCTAGCTAAGGACACAAAACAGCCGCTGAGGCGCTCTGACAGACACAGAACAGCTGTGAATGTCATCACAACAGTGCTTGTGTCTCTCCGTGTGTGTGTGTGTGTTTGAATCTGTCCTCAGTATTGGCTACGCTGGTACACTGGGGCCCTCTTGTCTTGTTAGAGGGCTGTTGAAGGGTGTTATGTCAAATAAAGGCTGTACACACAAGTGGCCACAGTGCTAGCAAGTTTGAACCAGACCAGGAAGATGCAACCTGGTTGTGTTAAAGTGCTGTTTAAATGTCTGATGATTTGTAAACGTGTTCCATTGTATCCATAGTTTTGCTATTGTTTCAACAGTGATAACGTGATATTCGGTACAGTTCAACAGTCAACTATTGAGCAATTAAAAGTGACAGACTGTATAATGCTGTCAGGAGGAGATCTGTGATAGGAAACTGTGGTACCATGGTCTCTTACGCTTACCAAGGCTGCATTTATTTAATAAAAAAATACAGTAAAAACAGTAATATTGAGAAATATGATTACAATTTAAAATTGCTGAATTTTCAGCATGATTTTAGTGGCACAGGATTCTTTAGAAATGATTCTAATATGCTGATTTGCTGCTGAAGAAACATTTCAAATTATAAATAATGTTAAAAAACAGTTTTAAATACATGCATTCATTTTAATATAATAAAAACAATAGTCTTTTTTTTAAAGTTAAAATTAAAATAAAATATTAAAATATAGGTTAAAGTATCAGAAAATCCTTAAAACAATTTAAATTTAAGAGGAAAACTTATTTATGTAAATTATATCTTGAATACAAAAATATTGTCGTACTGCACTGGCAGATTTATTTTCACTTGTTTTTTTTAATACTTAAAACAAAGGGTACAAAAGACACTCACGTTAAAGATCCTTTTTATATTTTTTTTATATTTATATATAGTATATTTATCTTGTTTCAAGGATTTTTTATATCTTTTAAATAAAAACATGTCAAAATGACTAATTAAAAACTGTACATTTGATGTAGCATTCACCCTTTTTACATTTAAGAGTCCTAGGCTAAAGATCTTCCAGAAGTCGGAAAACACTAAATGTTGTCATGTTGCCCTTCCTCCTGGGAAATGTCTCAGGATAGAGTGCCAAGATTCGATTTTTTGCCTTTCTGTGTTTTTGACACAGAGCCACAGGCATTTAGCAGTCCAAATCAGGCCGAATCCCCATGTGACGTTTGGCATCTCTTCTGTTAAAGAGCTCTAAAGAAAAACAAGCAGAAATTTACAGGGCAGCGACAACTGTGAAATCACGCGAGATGCGGCGAAACTGGTGGATCGGCAGCCGTCTTTGCTGTTCGAAATCCCTCGAACGTTTGTTTCCCATCCGTTCCTTGAGCTTGCATAAGACCCGAGTCCTGTCATCCTCCCTTCCCCGTCTCTAAATCACAACTCCCACAATCCCGTTCTCTCCTCTAGCCTTTATTGAATGCTGTTCGTGCTCTTTTTCCTCCCATCCTCCCCTTAAAATTCCTAAGCCCTTGACTTCCAGCAGGCCTCTTTGGCTCCAGCTGTGTTTTGCCGATTTCTAATTGATGACTATGGGCCTCTTGTTTTGTCCTGTCATCGGCCAGGGCTCTTTCAGAAGAAGTCCTCTCAGCACTAAAGTGTTTTTGCTCCGGGTCTCCCCGCCTCCTGTTCCCGGACCACAATGCCCCTGCCATTACCCCTTCGCCACGCATGTCAGCCCTCTGCTAGCTTTATTTAAGATCCGCTGCCCTCCTCTAAGTCCCCGAACCAGCGGAGGACAAGTGTATAAAGAGCAGAGAGCCTATTCATCCCACCTCTCAAGAAGATGGACGAGGAAAAGACGGCGAGAAGAAAAGTGGGCTTTCGTAAGACAATCGCTCTCAGACTGGCTGACATTTCTGACTTTTTTTAGATGTATAAACCGCTGCTAGTTCATCAGGGTTTTGTGCATGCGCTCGTTCAGTGCCAGTCCGAACACAACAAGGTTCCTTCTGTTGGTCGATGTCCTCCGCCGCTGGACGACTGCCTCGAACACATTAACAAACAGCTAAATACAGCTGGATAATGTTCTTCTATTGTCCCTGACAATAAAAAGTGCCCGGTTCTTGCCAGGTCTTTGCTCCGTTTGGCCGTAGAGTTGCCATTACTTAACTGCAGTAAACAGGTGCTGTTGAGGACTGAATGATTAGCTCTGGATATTGAGGGCTGCTTTAGTGTTTTGGCCCTTGGAGATCTGAACACACTGTTTTTCTGTGATAAAGTCCAAGAGCGAGGCATTCAGGAGCTCATTTGTTTGCCTTAAGGTCAGTAAAATGCTTCCATAAATGGACGAGTTCATCACATTTCGCAGTTATTTGATAATATATGAGTCTCGAAGAGAAGGTTCACTGATTTCTCAAGTAATTGTGCTTTTGATATCAAGATTTTTCTTTTTGTTGGCATTCGCCAAAGTAAGCATTGCTAATATTTATTGCTCAACAAACCGTGAGTATTAAACTTTGACATGTAGCGCTAAGCCTTTTGTGCTACGGATATGAATAATATCTCAAATCATGTGGCTTTTTGGGGAGAGGTGTGCTGTTGCTGTTTTGAGTGATCTGACTTATGATTTTTGCTTGGCAGACATTGCAACATGCAATAAAATCTCACAGACTTGCGCTGATGGAGGAACTTGAGACCAGAGTATTGTAAACATTTGGGTTTGGGCACTTTTGCCTTCAGCCAGTAAGCAACCACATAGCAATAGACTAGAAACCGCTTGGAACACCTTAGCAACCACATAACAACACCCTGGCAACCACCCAGAACACCCAGGCAGTGAGTTTTGCATGGAAAAGCACTACTCATGTATATATGGATGTAAATTTAAATTTCATTTCAATTCCTTTTCAGTTGCTGAAGTTAAATTGAATTTGATTAGAATTGAGGTAGTAATAAATGGA
>SCHK01212905.1:0-11149 GCA_004124795.1 Poropuntius huangchuchieni
TATTTAAGAGCAGAAATGTGAAGTTTATAATTACTTCCATTAATTATTCTGTTAAAACTGTTGTTCCTCTCATTTTTATAGTCGCTTTAGACATAACTTGAAAGAAAATGTAGTTTTATTCACACTAAAAAGATTTGGAAATATTCAGAAAGATTAGGAAGTTGACTAGTTGCTTCTGCCCAATAAACGAATGACTTCTCAGGCAGTGTTCTGAAACTGATTTCAGGGTTTCTTCTCAGGTAGCATTACAATCTAATGATCTACAACTAAACGGAGAGAGCTATGGTGATAATAAGGCTAATATTAAACAACTGAAATACAAATTTCTTGCTATAAATGAAGTCTAAAGTGGAAAAAAATTAGGCAAAAACCTAAATTCACACTCAAACTGCAACTTTCAACTTTTAACGGTTCACCAAAAATTTAAATTCTGTCATCTTTTACTCACCCTCATGTCATTCCAAACAGCATGACTTTATTCTGAATGTTGGTAACAAAACCATTTTGGTTCTATCTTATGTACAAAATCAGTGAGACATTTCTCAAAATATATTCTTTCATGTTTCACAGCAGAAAAAAAAACTAAGAGGTTGGAACGACATGAGGATGAGTGAATCATGACAGAATTTGAATTATCCCTTTAATAATTTAGGGATTGGAATATAACTGTCTTTGAGAATGCAAATGAAGTCTTGATCGCTAATAGTGCACATGCTACATAAAAAATAAATATATATCTTTTCAATAATGACAAAACATGCTAAAATGTTTGCATTGAACACCTAAAAAAGACATTTGCAGTGCTGAATGTTTACACATATGTGAGCACATGTATGACTGAGAGGCGCAGCTAATTGAGGGAGCGCCCAAAGGCGAGAAACTGCGAACATCCAAACAATATCTGGACTCGGCCCTGTACTCACTCCTGGACAGGCTATTCACCCCATCTACAAGTAAAGAAGAAAAGAGAACTCCAAACTCTCTATAAAGCCCTTTCAGTAGTGATTTGTTATTCTCCTTTTTTTCCCCCTTACTCTCCTAAACAGTCAAAAGAAGAAGAAAAAAAATGTGGGATGGGGCTTTTGTGGGAGGAGGCCTGAATAAATTTGACATACTCAAGGCAGCATACATAGTGATTGCTGCTTCCCCTAAAACTTTCTTTTCTCTCTCTCGCTCCCTCGCTCCCCTTTTTTTTTCCAGAAAACACTTTTCTTGCTGAATGGGCACCTATTAGTGACTCCATTATGGAGGCAGAGCACTTCAATGGCTCCTGGCTGTGAGGCTGTATGGCAAAGCCTCAGGCTCAGCGTAGCCCACCCCGAACAGCCTCCCGCGGTCCACACTCACTGTATTGATAGGTAGACGCAGTGTGGAGTTGGTTGATGTGTGCGAATTGGGAGGGGTTGGGAAGGGGGGCCTCATCCTCTTTTTTTTGTGATCTCCAGGTGCTTTGGGAGAAAGTGTGGCTTTAAAAGAGGAGAGAGAAAGTAGAAAAAAAAGTTAGAGGTTGTGCATTGTGCTGTGCTTTCCACACTAGTCATTTAAATCCAGAATGCAATGTTCAACATGCATTAGCTGATCTCCATAATAATCCCTCTCAACCCCGCTGTACACACTCACATACACATATACAACAGTTCCCAGCCCCCCGACCAAATGAGGTGATGCACATTATGCATTGCACTAAAAGAAGGTAGCTCCTAGATTACTAGTAGATAAGTAAAGCTGTTTGGCTTCAACACAAGAAAAGAAAACTGTTATTATATATTGTCTTATATATATTATATGAGCAGTTCCCAGAAAGAATTGATTCTTCACTGCATTTCCTAACATGCCCAGACATGTTTTGTTAACTACATTTCTTTTTTAACATTTAATATTTAGATTTATTTTTATTTGAGTTTCAGTATTTCGTCAAATATTTATATTTCAGCTTAAAAATATTTATTTTTAATAGTTCTTTTTTAATAGTAGAAATGCCTTAAGAGCTGGTAGAGGTGATTAGAGTTATGAACAGACTCAAATCCGTTTGATTCAGTTCACCAAAATACTTGTTCACTTATTTATTTGGTGACTCTTTCTGTAGTTTACATCAATACAGCAGCAGGTGGCAAAAAGTGAGTATTATGAGTGATTCCTTTAATCATTCAACTCAAGATTAATTTAAAAACATCACTTCTGAATTTAAAGTTTCATTTTTACAAGAACAGCAGCCATACTATAAATAATCATAATAGGATAACATATATGTTATCGCTTTGGCTTCCTTTTTTCCTTTAGAAATAAGAATATTAGTCTAAAATTGACTTTTGGAAATGAATCAAACATTAAAAAAATGAATAAAATATTAATTAAAATGTTAAGATTTATATCATTCTCTTTTATTCGAGTATATTTAGTCTATTTTAAAAGTATGTATATTAAAATGTAATAATAATATAAACCTATTTTTCAATTAAATATTTATTTATATAAATTGAAATAATATTAAACTATATTATTATATAATGTTATTTTTATTACAGTTAATTCATTAACATTACTGAACCTTATTACTCTTCTTATTATTATTAAAGGATGAAGAGTTTTAACAGCCTAAAATGAATATCCTTTGTGTTTCCTTGTCTTTTTTTTACACAAATTCTTCCATTAAACCTGCCAACCTCCATGTTCTCCATAAATCTTTTCCCAGAACCAAAATCAGTATCTCTGCTAAATAATAATCCATCTATATGGCAACCATGTTCTACATCCCACGTCATATGCATGTGCCACGGGAAAAGCAAGCCGGCATTTCTTTAGTGTGCATGTGATGAAAGGGCAGCACATTAGTGTTGTGTGTGAGTATGATCATGTTTTTGTGATTAGGGTAGTGTGATGGTGTGTGTGTGTTTGCTATAAAGGAATGGAGAGGGCTTCAGCTGGGTGAAAATGGAGGAGGGGGGGGCTATGTGTATGTTTTGGAGAAGTCTCTATGTGAGAGTTCAAATGGGCTTGTGTGTGTTTATGTGTATGTGTGTGTACGTGTGTGTGTGTGTGTGTGTGTGTGGTTTAGGAGAGAGACTAGAGTTTAGAAAGAAGGGCTCTATGTTGAGTATGGAGTTATTGTTTAGCCATGCTTACCTCCACGGGGAACCATCTGCTCCCTGTCAATGCGTCACCTGCTCGTCTGAGCCGTCGCCACGGAAACTGGGGGAGGAGGATTAGGAGAGGTTAGGCCTCTGAGGGGAGGGCCCATCCAGGAATATGGAGGAGGTTGCCCCGGGAAACATCTAAAAGGAACTTGAAAAATGTCACCCTCTGCTGGTTAAGCTACATGGAGAGGCTATCAGCGGCCCCATGCTGACCGATATGCGCAAAGGGGCATTGCTTGTTGAAATATTGAGGTTGTATCTATGCATGTAAGAGCAAATCTGTGACATAATTTGTAGGTGGTGAATGACAACTGCATCTGTCTGTGATCGGAGTTTCCTAACGGTGATAATTTAGGTGAGGACAAGCTAGGATAGTGCACTAGACAGTACAAACAAATGTTGTGCATTACAGGAGGTGTGTCACTGGAAGCAACCTATCATATCACAGAGCTCTAATAAACAGCTCCTGTGCATTCAGTCCAGAGTCAAAGCAAACAGTCTGAAGCTGCACTGAAAGAGCCTTGCGTGGGAGAGACCTATTATACAGCCCCATTACAAACACACACCAGAGCCATTTCACCAATCTATATGTCCATCATTTGTTTTACCCTTCTATTTAATGTCTGTCTGTTATTTCACATCCTACTTGTCTGTTGTTCTGTCTATCTGTCTATTTGTCTTTCTGTCTGTTTGTCTTTCTGTCTGTTTGTCTTTCTGTCTGTCTTCATCAGTATCCATCCACCATCTATCAATTCGTCAAATATTTTCAGTATTAAATATTATCAAATCATCTCTTGGTTGTTATTTTTATCATTCAAGTCACGATTATTTATAAAGCGCTTTTTACAATTGATTGGCTCAAAGATTGTCTCAAAGCAGCTTTACAGTATTAAACAGGAAAATAGTGTGTTGAAGGAACCAAAACTCCATCATTCTACTCTGGCCAGATGAAACCAGCAGTTTAATTCCTTGCTGCAAAGTCAGATTATGCAGAGGACTCATCTGGTTCTCATGGTCTTGTGCCGATAACCGTATAGGTGACAAGGTCTTCACTGGAGATCTGTCCCTGGACCCCTCATCTAGTTGTCATGGTCTCTCCTGACATTCAGGCCTGTGGAGGTTGTCTCTATGTGTTGATCCATCATCTGGACTGGATACAGACAGGATCTGGGTGGCTACGGTGACCTAGGAATAAGAATGAAACAGACTAATATTAGCGTATATGGCATTCTTACAAGCACATTGGGTGTTATGAGAAGTGTTCTTGGTTCCGGTTGACTTAAGTAATGCAGCCTAAGAAATCCTTTGAGACAAACACCAAGAGTATGGGTTGTAATTTATATATTTATGATATGGAAAAATGCAGTTTTACAAATGCTTCAGAAAGAAAGACTGCTATCAAATAGCACACCTAGGTTCCTAACTGATGGTGAAGAATTGACAGAGCAGGCATCCAGTTTTAGGTTATTAAATGTGGAGGTTTTTGGTCCGATAAATAACACCTTTGTTTTATCAGAAATTAGCAGTAAGAAATTACTAGTCATCCTGTTTTTTATGTCAACTATGCATTGTTAGTTCTGAAAATTGATATGCTTCATCGGGCCACAAATAAATATATAGCTGAAAAACATAACAGTGAAAGCTAACACCATGTTTCCTGATGATATCTCCCATGGGTAACTTGTAAATTGTGAAAATCAACGGTCTTTGTACTGAGCCTTGAGGTACTCCTTACTGCGCTTGTGATTGGTATGATTCCTCATCATTCACTGCTACATTTTTTAAACTGCTACGTTGTTTTTACAAACTAAAATTATTAACAACAAATCAAATTTAATTCTGTGGTAACTGACCACATGCTACAAATACTGCCCATAAAGGTCAAGTTTTAGTTACCCAGAGCATCCTTTTAACTTTCAAATCTAATATCAACACAGAAATGTTATTGCTCTGATCCAGCTTAGATTTTGTTTAAAGGGAAGGGTGTGAAACCACCACTGCCCAGTCACACATGAACACTCACCTGCAGACAATCAGGGATCAGAGGGGATGATTTGAGTGACAGGAGAAAGTGACAGCAGTTTGCTGAGAAAACACACCTTTGTGTTTGCTCAAGAGAGGATGGAGGGACGTCCCCAGCCACGTTCAGCAGCCCACGTCCCTTTTCCGCTGGGCTCATCAGGTAGCCGTCGCGCTGAGCGCACTCTAATACCCAGGGGAGTTTTTCGTCACCTATTCTGTGTGCTGATTATTACTCAGACTGACCACAGAAGTGCTGCTGTTTCCTATTAACATTCATGCCCTGAGGCTAGTAAACCCTGTATCTTATCTATCCTGCTGTCTCATGTCTGCACCAATGTTGTTACTTCCAACTGCCAGACTGATCACAACTGAATAGAACAGGGTCTAGGGATTTGAGATTTTTAACTTAACATGCTTTGTTAAAAATGCAAGCTTTTGCTGACTTTGGTTAAAATAGCCACAGATTGAAAGCCAATCAAAAACACGTATTATGTTTCTGACAATGACATTGAATTTATACAACAGTTCAGTCAACAAGTTGTTCATATTAAGTACTTTAAGACACAATATTGTCAGTTACCAATGAAAGTAGTTCTTAAACAAAAGCAGAAAACATTTTATGTCTCTAAGTAACAGTAGTTTAATTCTTCAGTAAATTCTGTTTTTTTGTGATTGAATCAATGAGTGTTGCTGAATTCAGAATAACATACTAGCATACTCTTTGCATTTCATCCATATCTTTATAGTAAAAATAGTATGCTTGTATGCTCTTCCAAATTCAGCCAGTCACTTGTTTCATTGATGAATGAATTAGTGTTTTTAAACAAATCATTTGATTGGATCAATGGCTCTCTTAAAAAGAGTGTAGCTGAATACAGAATAGCATACAAGCATACTTCATTTGTTAGTATGCTGTTTTGAATTCTGCAAGACACTTGTTTTGCTGATTATTACTGTTTTTAAATGAATCAGTTGAGTGAATTAGAAGACTGGCTGAGTTCTGAATAACATACAAACAAATTACTCTTATTATTTCTCATAGTTAGATTGGTATGCTATTCTGAATCCAGCAAGTCATTTGTTTCATTGGTGAATGAATTAGTATTTTTGAACAAACCAGCCGGGTTAATCAACGACTCACTTAAAAAGACTATAGGTGTGTCCCAATTTGCATACTTATGCACGATTCTATTCTATTTTTACTATATACAGTGATTAGTGTGTTTACACTAAAAATTCCAAACAGAAAAGTGCTCTTCAAATGCGTGGATGATGCACTTATTTAACTAAAAAATGAAGTGTTGGAATGTTGGACACTTCATGCGCTGAACAGACTCCATTGTTGGATGACAATGTAGTACATAGTGCATAATATAAGTGTATAGTGTGTCATTTAGGTCACAGCTTATGGCTGAATTGTGACTTACTAACACACAACTCTTGCTTTAGTAGAATAGTATGCTATTCCGCAAATTACTTTTTGTTGAATAATTAATTGCTGATTATTTTTATTATTTATTTTATTTATTAACTTTTTTTTTGTTGCAAAAATTGGCGTGAATGAATAATTAAATGACTCTCCTATAAAGACAGACACTTGTTTCATTCCTGAATGAATCAGTGTTTTGAACAAATCAGTTGAGTGAATGATTAAATGACCCACTCATAAAGACACTTGTATCATTCCTGAATGAATTAATTCATTTGTCTGTACTGATGTAACCTGCAGAAAGAGTCAATGAAAAATTCAATGAATTACAGACTGACAGCCTGTCTGAAATAAGTACAGATAAGCAGATTGATACAAACAGTGAAAAGCACTGTATATCAGCAAAAATGTGAGAAGTGGAACTGTTGCGTCACATAGTAAAGCTTCACTGGGTGCCATAGGTGCTGCAGACAACTAAATACAGCTCTGAAAATTAAAAAATAAATATTATAATACTATTTACTGGTATTATTTAGTGAAAAATAGCTTTAGATAAATATATTGTGAACATTTTCCATTGATTTCCCTTGTTCCATATAAGCTTTATCCAACAACATGTTGCTCTGTGTCATGCTATTGCAGAAAACCACTTGTGTCTGCAGAAAATGTGCTGGATTTTTTTTCCTCCCGAAAGTTTTGTTCATCTTCATTAGCATTCCCTCTCTTCCTCTCTTCTGCATGGCCTCTGGGTGAGCGTGATCCTGGGAGAGAGGCTGTCAGGGCCACGTGTAGTGGGGGGGCACCGCGCTGGGTGTAAAATTTGATTAAGCGGTGGGCGAGCGTGTCCGAGCGTGGCTGTTGTGTGGACCAGCTCGCGCGGCTGTGGGTTCCCAGCGTGCCGTTTGGAGGTTAAGTGCCGCAGAAAAGACTCTCATTATCCCGAGTGAGAACTGCCCATGTGGCTGCCCGCTCGACCCCCCGCTCTCTCTCTCTTTCCTTCTCTCCACGTCCCTCTCTGTCACTCCCTCACTCATTCATCCTTCCTTCTTGAGCTGCGCCGCTGAAAGCCTCCAAAACGTTTCATTCACTCTCCCTTGACCCCCTTTCGGCCCCCCTCTCCTCCGCTGTCTCTCTCTAGTCTTTATGTGTAAGAAAAGAGCTTGTACAATAGCAGAGGAAGGGCCAGTGCAGATTCTTCAGCACCCCTGTGGACTCTGAGCCGAAGGCTGTGAGACAATCCACATGTGGAGCATGTGCAGAGGAGCTGTTCCTCATCCATCAGTCAAAACAGAGCTCACTTTAATTCTCTCAGTCCCTCTCATAGTCTTCCTCTCATTAAAGTGAGTTATGAAAGGACTGATCTATTGTGTCCCTTATTAAGACACTATTACTTTTATGAATGCATAGATTTACTGTCCCTTATTAAGACGATCTCACTGTTACTGTTTATTTTACTTTAGTTTTTTAGGTTTGTTCAAATCCCTAACATTAAAGAGGAAGTTTACCCCCCCCCCCAAAAAAAAGTAAAAATCTGTCATAGTTTTTTTTTTTTTTTTTTTTTTACTTCTTTTAGGGGCAAAAGAATATATTCTGAAAAATGTTAGTAACCAAACAGTTGATGGTAGCAATTGACTTCCATAGTATGGGGGTAGAGCCCTGCATTTCAGTTGGGGCCCAACTTTTTTACACCCCAGTAATTCTGATAAGCTGTTGGACACGGGCCGGGCTAGGGCCTGAGCTAAGGCCTAAATTTGAGGCCCATGCAGGGCTCTATATAGGGGAGGGGGTTGTACTATGGAAGTCAATGGCTACCATCAACTGTTACTAACATTTTTCAAAATATCTTCTTTTGTGTTCAACAAAACAAAGAAATGCATACAGGTTAGGAACAACTTGAGGGTGAGTAAAGAATGACAGAATTTTCATTTTTGGGTGAACTTCCCCTTTAAGTATTACACTACTGCACTTTTGTACATGGATAATATATCAAATAGCAGAAAGTTATACTATAACTTTTAATGCTTTTATGAGCGATCAGAGATACAGTTTTAGGATTCTTTGATTAACAGCAAGTTATTATTTCAAACTGACTGATGTAAACATCTTTAATGTAACTTTTGATCAATTTAATGCCTTGCTGAATGCAAGTATTTAAAAAAAAACCTTATAAACAGTAGTAGATTTGTCATAATGTAACGAACTTATCTATCGGTTTATCTTTTCAGTTTATGTTACAGTTTATGGGTTTCTTTTGCCTCAGATAACAATCAATTGCAGTGCACTACTTTTCCATTGAAATACACATACTTAAGTATAAATAAATTAATGAAATTGTAAATTTAAATATGTAAATGCTGAATGTTCAGGAACTGTATCTAAGCTTAGTCATTAGCAATAAATAAATGTACGAATGTAAGCATTTGATATACTAGGTCAATTTATTTAGGCTTTTCCAAAAAACAAACAAAAAAGGTCCATACACTGACTCAGGGATAGATTTTCATTTCAGGTGTATTTAAAGCCTGTAAAACTGGTTTCATCTTCCAATGTACTGTACTGTCATTGAGTGTAAAGCTTCAATTCAGCGCACCAATGACAATTCATTTCATTTTTCATTTAACGTTGCGGTTCAGATCATTAGAAGGGGGATTTTTTTCTAAAGCAATGCTTAAATGTCACAGAGCACATCTGCTAGGGCCAAGAACTTGTGAGAACAGATCCTCTGTGTTGGACCTTCATTGCTGTTCTCAATGCTGTTGTACATTCAGACGCCTCAACTATAGATACGCGATTGTCTGTCATTAATGACTTTTGATTACACTGAACCCGAAAGTATACAGTATTTAATGGACAAATAAGTGTCGCATTGACTGTATGAAACAGCTGGGCCTTGAGCTGAAAACACTGAAGTGGCCCGATAGGGATTCAGGGAACTTAATCTCTCAAAGAAAAGCATATTGCTGGAGTTTTATTAAAGGACTGCCCTTTAAAGCCAGTTTGAAGCAGGGAAGTTGCTTTGTTCAGTTTCTGGCTTGTGAAAATGTCTTTAAGGCATTTGTGTGATGCATATGGGGCACATCTTGCCTGAATCTTCAGTGCTTCTGAAAGCAGGTAATCTGATCCAGAGTGCTTCTACAGGAAAGTACAAAAGACAGGCATTACTGTAACCCTTGCTGAAACATGGAAACATTAAACAAGCAATAATGAACAGTCAGATATGAAATCACATCTTATACCTTCTGCTTGATGTAAATGTATAAAAAGTGCAAAAGGAATAGTTCACCCAAAAATAAAAATTCACTGAAAACTTACTCAGCCTCAGGCTATCCAAGATTCAGATGAGTTTGTTTCATTATTAGAACAGATTTAGAGAAATTTAGTATTACATCACCAATGGATCCTCTGTAGTGAATGGGTGCCGTCAGAATGAGAGTTGAAAACAGCTGATAAAAACATCACAATAATCCACAAATAATCCACACGGCTCCAGTCCATCAATTAATGTCTTGAGAAGCAAAAAAAAAAAAACGATTGTAAGAAAGGCAATTAAGGCATTTTAACTTTAAACTGCCACTTCTTGCAAAAAAAAATCTATAATAATGCTTTCTACAGTGAAAAATACATCCTGTCCTCTCACAATAAAATTCACCGACATTTTTGTTCAGAATTGTTTTAGACAGTTTTTGCTTGATCTGTTCGTATTTCTCTACTGATTCAGACAAGATTACTTTTTTCTTCTCAAATCTGTTCCTATGAAGAAACAAACTCATCTACTTCTTGGATGGCCTGAGGGTGAGGAAGTTTTAAGTGAATTTTCATTTTTGAGTGAACTGTTGTATCTTTAGTAATCTACACATATTTATTTTGTTAAATACATTTCATTAATATTCATTGTATTTTCGTGTAAATGGTACAGGGAGAGGAAATATCCTATTAAAAGGAGGGTTGGCAGGAAGACTTCATTTAAAGAGGAGACATTTTTCTCAGGATCTATGGATCAGGATAGGCATATAAAATTATTTCTTGGTTTATAGCAGCCTCTTGTGGAGATTGTTGTCCTTGCAGCTGAATACAGTTTCATCAGTATACCTGAGAAAATTAAATGTTTAAAACTATTATAGAAACTATTATAGAAAATTATGGATAATAGCCTATAATTGGAAAATATGGCTCCAGCAGTCCTGCAATACTAGACGGAATAGGATAGACGGAATGGAAGTTGGACAGATGATTTAATTGTGTTGTTAGTACACCACATTGGTGTGTCTTAATTGCAGTATTGTGTGCATGTAAATATCAGGGGGTTTTTTTTATTATTATTCTTTTTTTTTAGGGGCTCTGTATGTTAATGTCACTTATAAATGATATGAAAATAATAAAATAAAAATATTTACAGATGACTGTACTATACATCAAATACAATGCTGAAAATAATGCTCTATGAACCATTTATGTTAAATATGTGACCCTGGAGCACAAAACCAGTCATAAGTAGCACGGATATGTTTGTAGCAATAGTCAACAATCATTAGGATATTAAGTAAGGATCATGTTCCATGAAGAT
>SCHK01212911.1:1532-18807 GCA_004124795.1 Poropuntius huangchuchieni
AAGGTTTGCCGCCAAACAGCGAGCAGGCTTGGCATTGACTGATTCTGTTCTCCAAGCCGCAAAATACTCGAGGCTAGATGGGAAGTTCCTTGNTAGGTTTGCCGCCAAGCAGCGAGCAGGCTTGGCATTGACTGATTCTGTTCACCAAGCCGCAAAATACTCGAGGCTAGATGGGAAGTTCCTTGCTCCTACTACCTCAACAGTTCATCAGACACTTCCACCTTTTCAGCACTGTATCTAGGGTTCATCTAGGGTTCAAGTATAGAGAATGCAAACATTTTGAGGGAAGAGAGAAATTATATTCCTTCTCAAAGAAGCATTTCATAAAATGCCAGCAGAAGAATCAAACAAGGGATTCTTCAGCCAGTTCATTCTGATCCCAAATAGAGGGGGAGGGATACAGCCTATTCTGGACCTCAGAGAGACCTCAGATACCTGATGAAATACAAGTTCAGAATGCTGACACACAAGTCCCTGCTCCATTCTATACGAAGAGGAGACTGGTTCACCACAATAGATCTGAAAGATACTTATTTCTATATTCAGATCCATCCAACCCTGTCGGAACAGAGGGGAGAGTTTAGGGCACTGTTTTTATCAGTTTCATCTGTCTCTTTTTGGCTGTGTCAGGTTGCTGGGCGTCATGACTTCAGTCATAGCAGTGGTGCTTTTGGGGCTGTTCATGGGAGATTTTCAGAGATGAATTGCTTCTCTGAAATTAAATCCTTCCAGACATCTGTACAGGAGGGTGTGCATTTCAGCCCAGTGTCTCAAATCTCTGCTCATCTGGCGGGATGGGAAATTCCTGATGGAAGGTTTGCCAATGGGAGTGGTCTCAAAATGGCAAGGTGGTCACCACAGACACATCCTCACTGGGTTGGGAAGCAATAATAGAAAGACAACCTGTGAATGGGGTATAGGCAGAATCAGTCAAAATAACGTGCATAAATTTTCTGGAACTTCTTGCAGTTTCTTTTGCACTCAAACACTTCCTCCCGCAGATAAAAGGCTGACGTGTTAGTCAGTGTAAGGTTATGTTAGTAGCTGTTATATGCTTTCCCACTGATAAGCCTTCTCCTCCCCAAACTGTCCAGAATAAGATCATAGAGGGTGAGGGTGCTCCTAATAGCCCCATTATGGCCAGGAAGGACGTGGACAGCAGAGATAGGCCTCCTCTCTCTGGCAGGGGAAGGACTTTTCATCCACATTCGGAGAGGTTAAATCTTTGGGTCCGGCCCATGAGAGGTCTGGCCCTGCCCAATAATGTGATCTCAACCATACAGAGTGCTAGAGCGGACTTCACCAGATCTCTGTATGAGGCAAAATGGAAAAGGTTTGAGACATGAGATGCTTTTGCACCATGTAGTTCTAGGAACTTGCCAGCAGGGTCAGTTTTTGTTGTGTTGTGAGTTTCTTGATAACGGAGGTGTAAACACATTTTACGTGATTAAAAGAGCATGAAAATCTGACTAAATCTCCTATGACAACTTGCAGTGTTATCGTCGAGGCTGGGAAAATAAAATGTTATCGCTGTTTTCCATGTTCATGGAGTAAATATTTTTACACAGCTTTTTAAAAATGCTGAGTAGCCAGTGTATTGAATGCCTTTGGCCAATCAGCGTACACTGAAAGTTCCTGTCAGAGAATGTGAGGGGAGTGGAGCGACAACAATATCCCCTCTGCGTTCTGAGCATTTAATAATCACTCTGCTCCAGCTCCGCTCCGGGTTCACCTTAGATATCAGAAACACCGCTCTGCCTTCGCTCCACAGCTAAAGTATTCAGTATGTTTGAAATATCACAGTTCCGTTCATAATGTATATTAAAAAAATAAAATAACAGGAGAGTTTCAAAGTGGCTTATTGGAACACTAGTGTGAAACTTTTTTCCTACCACATGTCAAGCTAATAACATGGCCGTCATCATTATTATAAGCTGCTGCTTTTTGCACTGCAAATTTTGTTTGCGATGAAAATAACAGTACGTTTTCATCATTTCGTATTTTACCTGCGGATCGATGCATTTCTTACAGATTTCTGCTCATTCAAAATCAGATAAAGATGAAGTAGCACTGTAAGATTAGTTTTGTTTAAATGCATTATTGAGAGTGCGATTGCGTGTGAATGTACTTGTAGTACTTGTTTAAATCATGCTTTCAGCTGAAAATATTCAGTATAACAAGAAGGAACAAACAAATACCTTGAACTATAACTTCCCGCTCATGTCCATTTCCATCATCATAGTCTTCACATTCTTCATGATTTGAATGATCCTTCTCTGTCAAGCTAGCTAAATATGTTTAACGTGAATTCTTGCTAAATATGCAGTTACTGTATATTATGGGCCGTTGGCATGAATTGTACTCGTGATGGAGTGGTGGTGGAGCTCCTCGTTCCATTCAAAATCTTACCACTCCGCTCACATACTCGCTTTCTATAGAACTGTTTCAGACCCTGCTCTGCAGAAGGTGCTAAATGGATCTCCTAGAACTAAATGCATTGGCAGTTCCTGGTGCGAAGACGCTAAAAAGCGGGAACTTCTGACAGTAGTTCTAGAAACTATGAAAAGGTTCTTCTGGTGCGAAAGCATATATGGTGTCAGGAAAGACACAAGATATTTATTTTATCAGTGTCGGACACTCTTACCTTCCTTCAAGAGATACTAGAAGGCAAAGCCTTCTCTACAATCAAAGTGTACCTGGTGGCCATTTCACTGTTACATGGGATTTAATGGAGAAACATTAGGGAAGCATCCTATCGTAAGTAGATTTATGAAGGGTATGCGCCGTCTGAGACCAATTACCAGATTTATGTTACTAGCATGGGGTCTGTCCTTGGTCCTGGTTCACTTTTGAACCCTTGGAGCATGCAGAGTTTAAGATTGTCTAATACAAGACAGCTTTACTGCTCGCCCTGACTTCTATGAAGCGGGTCAGAGTTACATGCATTGCCAGTCAACCCTGCATGTATCAGGTATACACACAACTTTTCCAGAGTTATCTTGCTCCCAAACCCAGTGTTTGTGCACAAGGTAATCAAGCCTGGCTAGTCATGTATGGATGTAGAAATTCAGGATTTTCACCCTCCTCTCTCAGAATCCCCAGAGGGGAATCGGCAACACTTATGTCCAGTAAGGGCATTACAGATCTACTTAGATAATACACAGGGTTTTAGATGATCTAAAACATTTTTGTGTGTTTTGCGAATCCTAAGAAGGGCAAGGCAATGTCAAAACAGCGACTATGTGACTGGATAGTGGAGTCTGTAAACCTGGTGTATTCAGCAAAGGGTCAGCTATTATCAGCAAACCTAAGGGCTCATTCTACAAGAGGACTGGCTGCGTCTTGGGTGTTTTTTGAAGGCATCTCTATGGAAGATGTATGTGCAGCAGCTCACTGGGCCTCTCCACATACATTTGTGAGATTTTATAAATTGAAAGTTACAAAGTCTGCCTTGGTACAGGCAGTGCCGGGAGTACAATAAAAAGTAAAAATAAAAAAGTGCAATGAGTAAGGTAGGGATGCCTGAATATTCGGTGGTTTTTTTATATCCCATCATGTGATGTCAAATGAGTCGACCAAAAGAGAACATTTGGTTATTGTTATAACTATGGTTGTCTGAGGGAGATGAGTGAGACATCTCACTAGAGGGCCCATTATTCTTATGGTCGGAAGAGCTGTACAACATGCCATACTGGGCTCCCCGAGAGTACTGGCCTGGTGGCCGTGATTGTATAGGGCTTTATGAATGACCACACAAGAGGTGTTTCCCATAGTCAGATGCCTCACTCCTCTCCCTCAGAGAACCAAGCTTATAATCATCACCAAATGTTTCTGCTGTATGTTAGGACACTCTCTGATAAATGTGGGTGTCTGATTGTCATGTGTTGTGTCTGTAGGGCCCTGCAGGTCCCCGTCACAGACTACTCATTTGAAGACTGTCAGCTGGCCATGGCGGAGGGTCAGATCCGGCTGCCCGTTGACACGTGTCTGCTGGAGTTTGCTAAACTGGTGCGCAGTCTGGGGTGAGTCTCATTATCAGTACAGACTTTGATGAGGAGGACCAGCCTGCAGAAGATAGTGCCATTTCCATCTATGCACTATAAATCCATTTTACATTTCCCAAAATTCTTATTTTCTGTATTCTTTTCTTTTTTTCCAGTTTTAAAAGTTTTAGTAATCAAAAAACATGTCTAATTAGTTGAAATATTGAAACGTGTACAATTTAACATCAATTTATTAAAGGAAAATAACAATAGCATTTTTAGGGCACTACAAAATTAGTTCTGTTTTTCCTCTTTTCAATTAGATTTTTATTAATTTATTACTGTATATATTTGTAGCAGTAATATTACTGATAAGTACATTCTACTGCTTCATATTGACAGACACTAGTGCATGTCATGATCTGATTGAGTGTGCAGCCCTGCTTTTGATGTATTCATACAACATTTGCATGACATTCTGGCTTATACAGTAGATTGTGTGATTTCTGCATGGCTGCACTGATGTGAGTGAATGCGTGCTGACGCTGGATGAGGTTTGTACTGATTTGCTCGTGTTGAATCTCAGGCTGAAGCGTGTGAACTCAGAGAAGCTCCTGCAGGATTATGGGAAGCGAGCTGGTAAACTGCAGGGTCAGAGACTGAGTCTGGAGGATTTCGGCCAGTTCCTCGAGCTGCCCGTGTCAGGCGAGCTCAGACACATGTTCGCTCTCTTTGATGAGGTAAATTAATATCCATCCACACAGTTCTGAGCAGGAGTTTTAATGGTTCATGATCAGATGTGACTGTGCGATTGAATCATTAGCTGTTGTTTGTGCTCAATGCCATGGAATATTTCCATCTCGTCTCTCTCTGAGCAGGATGAAGACCACTCGATGGACATCCGGGAGTTTGTGATCGCCTTCTCTGTGGTGTGTCGGCCTGCAAAAACACTGGACACCATCAGGCTGGCCTTCCAGGTCAGATGAGTAGATTATGCCAGGTTTTCTGGAACAATTGCGGTGATGATGCTCAGCTCTGAGAGTCTGCTGGTTTGTGTGATGTCTTCAGATGTTTGAGGCAGAGGAGGACGGTGCGATCACAGAGAATGAGCTGATGTGCATCTTGAGGACGGCGCTGGGCGTCGGAGAGCTCAAAGTCAGCCGTCTGTTCAGAGCCATCGATGAGGAGGACTCGGGCAAAATCACCTTCGGTAAGAGATGCGTTCATACTCACAACTGACCTGCTCTCTTTGTTCTTCTCTTAGTATGGCTTAGTATGATTATTAAATCACTGTGATATAAATGAGATAAATACATGCACTGAATGTTTCATTTATGTATGTGAGTAACACAGGATTCATTGTTTTTAGTGAGTCGCTTTAACATTATTTTGCCAACCATCTTATCAACAAAAATGAAGCTTTAAGGGCTTTCCATCAAAATAAATGTTTGATAGTTTGTTGTTTGAAAATGAGGCAAGTAAGACTAATATTTGGTGAATATTAGCCATAAATGTTAGTATTGCAGTTTTACAGTTATAATGTAATATAAAAGGATAATTATGTAACTTTTCCTCAATTTTCCTGTTTTTGTTTTACAGTGGAATATTGCAGTAGTAATATTTCTTAACTGTATCTAGTCATTTTATATTAATATTGTAAGTTTATTGTAATGTTTGTTATGTTTTATTATTATTAGTAGTGGTAGTAATATTAGTATTATTATGTCATTGCCATTTTGAGATATAATCTCAACCCTACAAACAAGCACAGCAATTTGTTTTTTTTTTGTTTTGTTTTTTTAATTGCATTTTAAATGGCAATAATACATTTATCAGGAAAAAATGCACTTCGAATATTTTTTATTTTTTTTTCGCCCAATTCATTCTACCTGCTGTAATTTAAAGCCGGTTAACATTCGCATATTTGAGGTCACGAGACGATGTCTCATTCTGCTATCATTTGATGGAAAACCCAGAGCATATGTAAACACGCAGCCGTAGTTCCCACAAGTTGCTCTTAACAGAAGCATGTGAATCATGTGTCAGTTGTTTAGGCAGCTTCAGACGCTGGATCTGTCAGATGTTGTTTTCCTGCTCTGACTCGTGTTTCTCCCGCTGGCAGAGAGCTTTAGGGAGTTTGCCGATCAGCATCCAGACTTCGCCGAGCAGTACCTCTACTCAGACAACGCAGGCTTCGGCAGCAGCTCCCCGTCTCACGCCGCCAACGGCTTCTGCGCCGACTTCAGCCCCAGAGAGCAGAAGAAACTCGACTGAGCGCCGCTGCAATGTTTACTTCCTGCTGTCCGTGACATTTGATTGGTTCCTTTACGCTTGCTGGTTTTCTCTTCCCCTCAGCAATTCACTATTTTAAAAGCAAATTGAAGGGAATTCGTTATTTGTGTTGTTTTTTGTTTTTTTTGGTCAGAGAAATACTTGAAAGCCAAGCACTTATTTCATTTCTCATTGAGGGATTTATCTGTGTGACTGATACTGACCAACTGCATGTTTTTGTAATACAGGATGAAAACGTCCAGTCAGTAATGAATGCAAGCGGTTTCTTGCACTCTCATTCAGTCCCTCGCCCGTCCACGTCTTTTGTTCTCCGTCTTTCATGACTGTAGATGCCTTTATGAATTTATAAGTGAGTATTTGCATGGGCTCGATGCTTGATAACAGTATTACTCAGTATTTGATCTGATCGTTGAGCGCCAGTGACAGATATCTGAACTCTGTCTCCTCCTGCTGGACGGACATAAGCATCAGATTTGAGGTGCAAAATACGACTGGATTAAGTGCTGGTCTGAATCAGAATGAGCCAGTTTTATTATATTATTATATCTCCTGATTCCTTAATATTTCGTCCCTTCGCTCAGGGGAAAGCGGATAACGGTGTTTGTTTTGGGTGTGTGCGTGTGTTTTATTTCTTTTCTCATCCTTTTGTACAGTCGGTTGCACATTTATGAATTTTGGACGTCCAATAATCATTTCATGATCACATCGCAATCAGCTGTTTTTTGTTTGTTTGTTTGTTTTTTTTGTGGGGGGGGTGATCAATTTTTTTTTTTACATTTTATTTTGATTTACTTCAGGTACTGAAATAAACTGCTTAAATCTTGCATTAATATGGACCAAATACAGAATAATGACTGTGGTGTAGTTAGAGAGTCAGGAATCTGATCAATGTTGTTCATTAGATATAGTCAGTAACAGAGCGTTTACCTTTTGATAAACATATATTCCTGTATTTTTCTATTTTTCACTCACAGAGGCAAGTGAAAAATTGACTTCAAGTCCAATAATTTGGCCAATACAAGTGGCTTATTCTAATATTATAGTGAATTTTTAGCTGCATTTTACGTCAAGTAAAGTCTTCCTTCCTTCATTTGAGCTTTGGTTTCTTCACACGAACAATCAGAGCCTGACTGATGTCACATTGAATCCCTGATGAATGATGTTTTGGGATAAATGGACAATTTGTTTTCATGCATTCTGCTTTAACACACACAGTGAATAAATCTACTGCCTGATGTGATTGAAAACATTTATTGAATCACATTTTTGTTTGATTTTTTGAACCACACAATAAGACTGAAGTTTGGTCTTAAATTTGATTTACCACAAGGATTTCCAAAGTTATTTATTTTGCTAAAAGATTCTATTATTCATATATTTTACGGTCGATTAGTCTCCACAACATTTCACCAACACCTCAGACTTCTGCGTTTATTACAATCTGAGATGTTTGATTCACACGTTACCTTTCTAGTGAAATCTGCCAGACCCTCGAAAGGACTTCACTGTCAGTTCTCAATTCAACTCACATTTTTGGCAAAGCAATATTTTATCGATGTCACCACCTTTTTAAAAACGATTTCTGATATGTATTTTGAATATTCCGAGTGCTGGGCATTTTGTGAATTTTGATATACATAAAAGAATTTCCTCTCACTGCCATGACAGATTTGTGATCTAAAGTGTTATTTTCAGATTGACCTGGTTATCTAGTATGATTAGCTTCTGTCTTTCTACACATTCTGTGATGTTTTCCTCGCTGATGGCGCTATGTATGTAATTATTGTAGTTTTTTTTTTTTTGTTTTTTTTTTCCCCAAAACGATACAGATTTCAAAAAGATTATTGTTGGCCTTGAATTTCAATGTTATTTCAATGAGGAAAAGAGAATGTATTGACAATCCATCACAATCAGCAGTCAAAAGCGCATCATATTTCAGTGTCGATAGTCTCAAACAGGAAGTGGTGAGTAGCAGATCTGGAGCCTGATGTACAGAGTCTGTGTGCTCATGACGGCTCCGGTCTCCAGCACATCTCAGTCCATGCTTTTTCTCCCTTTTTCTAAATTTGATGCGTATTTACTCGTGCTGGCACTTTAGACTTTGAAGCTTTCTTTTCACGAGTCCTCTGACAAATGTGACGGTTTGCTGGTGTTCATGTGAACGGTTACATGTTACAGTGATCAGTTTCTGAGTTACAGTAATCAGTTACAGTGATTGTTTCTATGTTAAAGTGAATGGTTACTATGTTACAGTGATCAGTTTCTGTTTTACAGTAATTGGTTACTGTGATCGGTTACTATGTTACAGTTTACTGTTACTGTGTTACAGTGATTGGTTACTGTTACAGTGATCGGTTTCTGAATTACAGTAATCAGTTACAGTGATTGTTTTCTGTGTTACAGTGATTGGTTACTATGTTACAGTGATCGGTTTCTGTTTTGCAGTAACTGGTTACTGTGATCGGTTACTATGTTACAGTTTACGGTTACTGTGTTACAGTGATTGGTTACTTTTTGCAGTGATTGGTTTTTGTTATGTTACAGTGATTAGTTTGTGTTACATTTAACTGTAACCGTTACAGTGATCAGTTACCGTGTTACAGTGATTGTAACTTTGTTACAGGTTACAGTGACCGGTTTCTGTGTTACCATGATCAGTTACATGTTACAGTGCTTGTAACTGCTACAGGTTACAGTGACCAGTTTCTGTGTTACAGTGATCAGTTACCGTGTTACAGTGATTGTAACTGTGTTACAGGTTACAGCGACCTGTTTCTGTGTTACCATGATCAGTTACCATGTTACAGTGCTTGTAACTGCTACAGGTTACAGTGACCAGTTTCTGTGTTACAGTGATCAGTTACCGTGTTACAGTGGCTTTGTTTTGATATGTACCGATACTGATGATGCTGTATTGAGCAGAAAGGGATTGTGGGTTTGCTCTGGATCTGATGGGGTTGCAGTTCTTGAATATTAAACTAGTCCATACTTATCTGATGGGAATCATTGTCTTTTTCTGTTGTAAAGAAGTGAATCTCATGAAACCTGTCAAGAACATGTTTGTCTTTACCCTAAAAACCTTCACCATGAAGAACACAAAGGCTATTTTCAGACAATTAAGTTTTTTGTTTGTTTTTCTTTGTGATTAAATTTTTTTTGTATCAAACACATTTACTCCAAATTAATATTATTATAATGAAGCGACATGTTATTTCTGTGAAAAAAAATAAAATATAATGCTGTTTTCAATTAAACAATTTTATTGGTGTTTTAAATTATACTGATGAGAATAACAAAGCAAAACCGTCAAATGTGTATTGAATTGTCATAAAATGTCAGATCAAAGTATCTCAATCATTTCATTTGCTTCAATGGCTGGATTATTATTGAATGAAATCATATGTTATAATCAGAAATGTGTGATCTGAGCAAACCTTAGTCTCCTTTCTCACAATCAAGATGGAAAGAGTTTTGTTTTTCATTGTTTTCATCAGTTTTGTAATCTAATGAAATGAGGACCCAGCATCTCTCTGGTGTGTAACTTGATTTTTTTCAGCGTAGAGTTTATTTAAATACCTCACAGAAGACCTGCTCTGCTCTGTGTTCGTAAAGGTTCCTTTATTTATTTCTCTGGTGTCTGTGACGCATGTCTAACACTGAGCTGAAGAAGAAAGGCTGAACTCCTCCAGGTCATGTGTCTTTCTGATGGCTCTTCTGACACTCGTCTGGCTGAAGTAGATCTTAGCTCTATTTTCTATTTTGCCGACTTTTATTTTGTAATGTATCAAAAGAGTCATTTTTACAAGATTCCTGGGCTTGTCTGTTTTGACTGCTATGAAATGACTTGTCATTCTGACTCTTTAATAAAAAAGGGACACTTGACCACATTCTCTCTGGCTCTGCTTGTTTTCTGTCACCCTCTAGAGGAGCTCCGAGACACCAGCACTGCTGAGATCGCATGAGCTTGTGTGATGATGGGTTCAGATCATCATCATCATATAAAAACAATTATTCAAGTTCAAGTGCTATTTCTTAACTCTTTTCAGGGTTTCTGCAAGTCGTAAAAAGTCTTAATTTGCCCTTCTTCAATTTAAGTCTTAAAATCTTCCTCAGTATTTTTGTTTTGTTTTCCAGTACAAATATCTACACCTCCTTAAATCATGATAGATTTACTTGAGTGTGAGTTTACATCCTTAAAAATAAAGGTGCTTCACGATGCCATAGAAGAACCTTGTTGTCTAAATGGGTTCATAAAGAACCTTTAACATCTGAAGAACCTTTCTGTTTCACAAGTTTCTTTGTGGCGAAATAAGGTTCTTCAGATTAAAAAAAGGTAAGAAAGAGATGGTTCTTTAAAGAACCTTTGACTGAATGGTTCTTTTTGGAACCAAAAATGGTTTTTCTATGGCTTTTGAAGCAACTTAAGTGTTTAAAGAGTGTATGCTTAAAACAAGAACAAATATCTGTCAGTGTGAAATGAAAACGTGTTTTCTCTTTGAATTCATTAGACTTTTCTGAGCAGGTACAGAGCACTGGCAGATATGTGTTCATGCTTTAGTCATTTTATTAGTTTCTCTTCTGTCATTTTGCTTTTCATGTAAATGAATTTTGCTTTATGAATCTTTATATGTTTTTGGTAGCACTTTTGGGTTTCCTAAGGTTCTTAAAGGGTATAATGTGTTATAATTATTCATAATGTGCATTGTAATACATTTATATCTTGACGTAAATAAGTATAAGCAAATTTTTATAGTGTAACAATGAATTGATAAGTATTATTATGTACTCTGGTTATAATTAACTGGTTAAAATTATTTATGAGATTGTACATGTCACATGTTCCTTGTTTGCCCTTGTCTGCTGTGTGCCTTGTTTGTTCCATAGCTACCCTCATTAGCTGCCATAGACACTCATTGGACCACACCCACTCCTTGTTCCTTTCCATAGTAACTCATTGGTTCCTTTTGTTCCCCTGTGTATAAATAGCCCTTGTGTTTTACCCATTTGTGAAACCGGGCCTTTGTGTTCTAATTTATATATGTATACATATATATATATATATTTATATGCGTACAATTCTCTTATATGCAGAAAAAAGTATTCTTACATAGTATAGCTTTGTTAAATTACAGAGAGCTCTCAGAATTAAAAGGTCTTATGG
Source organism: Poropuntius huangchuchieni (assembly GCA_004124795.1). Classification (NCBI taxonomy): domain Eukaryota; kingdom Metazoa; phylum Chordata; class Actinopteri; order Cypriniformes; family Cyprinidae; genus Poropuntius; species Poropuntius huangchuchieni. The sequence goes on from SCHK01212911.1 coordinate 12,969, forward strand.
GTTTGGAATGAGTAATTAATGACAGAATTTTCATTTTTGGTTGAACTATCCCTTTAAGAAAAACATGGTCAGGTCAAAGTGTCTGAATAAATTTTGGTCTCAAATTTGTATTAATTTTACTGGTAGACCAATAAGAAGAGTATTTGGGTACAATATGTCAGTTTATTTTGCTATCCTGAATAATTTTTGGCTTGACTGTATATAATATTATATTGGGTAAGATTGCCTTATTTTTTTTGTTCTCTTGACCATTGATGGCAGCAAATCTCTTCTGAGCACTTTTGATGAATAGAATATCATGGTTTAAACATTTGTGCTAAAATTCTAAAATCTCCTGAAGATATCTCTGAAATGGGTGAATAAAGGCTGAGAGTTAGTGTTCAATGTTCAGATATGATTATTTCAAGAAAAAACATTCTGGCTGGTCTATTTGTCTCATGTTCTGTGAGAGTATTTGTTTTAATTTCTGTGTTTTTCTGTATAGCTGTGTGTTGGAATCAGGGCCATCCCAAGCATGGGGTCCTGGTTGCAATGTATTCATTGTCAAATTCCAAAAATTAGTTTAGAATTTAGAAATTAGAATTAAAATTAATTTAATTTCAAATAAAATAATATTTTAGCTATCAGGCTATCGTGATTCTGTAATGGACTGATGTGATTGAATGATTGGTCATGGATCAGCATCTGAAGCTCATCACTATATTTTTCCTGCTTCTCTCATAAATGCATGAGTGGATCTGATGAATAGTGAAAGATCACTGATTGACATCAGAGTTTCTCCCGCAGCGTCCTTGTTCTCACAGAAGTGTTTTCATCAAATGACGGATGAACTGCTGTTTTAATTGGCTCCAGTCAGGTGTGCGGCGGAGAGTGGCTCTATGGAGGATTGTTTAAAAGTAGTGAGTCTTACCGTGACAGTCGCTCTGAGGAATCTCTCATTGTCTGTGAGAGACAGAGATGTCTGGACCATGACCGCTCTGTCATACATCATTCATATACCATTCACTCACTGCTTTCTTCTGCCAAAGTCTTTTTTTTTTTTTGTACCATGTTTTTCTTCATTAAGACCTGAGCAGCAAGAGATTCGGTTTGACATTAAATGTGAAATCTGAAGATCCACATCAAACCTTCAATCTGTTTGATCATGTTAGCAGGTGGCGTGTGCTGAAAATGAATCTCGGCAAGGTGTTGATTATTGAATTAGACATGTCAGCCACTAATGATAATATTTGTTCAAAGGCCATGCTGGAATATGAATTACCACACGCCTGTGCCATCTGATAAACACCACATTTTCATGTTATCATGTCATTTTGTAAAGGTACTGAAGAGTGCTATTTTAGTATTATTGATACTGTATACTTTTAATATTTAAAATGAACTTTAATTTTAGTAAAATTTTACTTTTATTATTATAAACACTTTCATTTAGGTTTCTTTTATTTTCATTTTAGTTATATTAGGGACTCAAATTATCCTTTGGTTAATCCATTTGGTTACAAAACTACAAAAAGAGCTGCTGAATATTTCCACTGCACCAAAAATAAAAATAAAAGTATGGGTCTTCGATCAGCGAACAACATCCAGAGGGCTAGACAAAAGGGGGAAATCCATGAACGTGAGCAATAGTCCAAGAGAGGGGCAAACACAATCCAAATGGCAAGGTGAAGGGGTAAATCCGGAATACACAGGCAAGGATAATGTGAGGTTATTAGTACTGGACCCAAAAATACAGACAAACACAAGTGGATAAGTTTTAGAAAGTTTATTTCCAGTTTCTTTAATGTTAAGGATCTCAGGATGCCAGCAAGTCTTCTCCGGGCCAGGGTGTGGCGACAATGAGTTAGTGATGGGAGTAGATGATCAGAGGAAGATCTGAAGAATAGCAGGCTAGTTGAATGCTTCCGAACAGGAACTGAATGAACTGGCTTACTGGCATCACCTGGATCAGTATAGCTGACAGGGTTTAGGTGGTTTTTGGAGGTGGATGGGGTGACCGGTTTGGGAATTGAACCCCAGTCTACCACGTAACAGGCAGAGACACAGTCCACTGTACCACACAGGAGAGTGTACCAGAGTGTTCTAGGAGGTTTTCTGAGAAGTAATACGAGAATAGAAAACAAACAGTACCGAAGACAACACAATCCAATCTCCTTATCCAGTCCCAAGTCCAAGACAGTAATTCCACGATCCAGATCCACAGTGAATTGACAATCCAACTTCCAGAGAACCAGAGTCAAACTTACTGATCCTTGATGGGGGTTCAGGCAGAGATAAAGAACAGGTTCCAGGTAGGGTCGAGTTTACACAGGCTTCAAAGATCAGATTCAGAAACTGGCTGGAATGTTCACCAATGAGCTGATGAGACAATCTAGCAGGAAGGTAAGAGTGAGACTGACTTATATAGTTAGTGAGACATGTGAAACCAATGAGGATAATTAGAGAGGAATTGCGAAATCAGGAACAGGAAGCTGGCTGACAAAATAAGAGTTTGATAGGAAGTGGTGACAGAATCATGACAGATAAGAAACTAGGAAATTGGGAAACACTACGAGACTAGACTAAGATAACTCGGAACTAGCTCCGTAACGTTGCTATTGCAAACACAGTAATAAACGCAAAAAATACTCAACAGTTTGTTCAGGGACTGAATGGATCTTAAGTAGACAGGGTAACGATGTAACAAGGGAAAGGAGCTAATCAATTATCAATTACCAAGGAAACTAACAAGATAGGCAAAGGAACAAGGGAACACAGAAACAGTGGGGAACATATACACTTCAAAGTAAGAATCCACATAACTAAGAAAGGGGAACATGGACTGGAAACATGACAGTATCAAGCCAAGCCACAGTATTATATTTAATGTGCCTTTAAAAATGTCAGAGAAACAGCGCTTTAAACCACAGCTATGGGAACAATGCTACACTGGATCCAAGATGGAAAGAAAAGCATCGATAAGTAACTGACTAATAAATAGCTGGATTCAACCTTATGATAAACATACAAGTTTGTGAAATAGGTTAAATTGCCATCCCACATCAGCCAACAGCATTTCCCAGTTCTTCAGTCAAGCTGTTTAAATGATGTATATGAACAGCGGATCAAACATGTTTAAAGCATTATAAACAGTATTTTCAAACATTAATTAAAATTATTGCAAAGTTGTCATTTTTTGGGGAGGAAAAAATATATGTGGGTTCTCTTTTAAATGTGGTGCAGGTGCGTTGAATATAAATGCATATAAATGATGACGAGATTTATTTGTTAAAACACTTGAGCATGCAAACAATAATTCATATGAATCAGACTTACTAGTTTTGATTGTAAAAGTTACTTAACAGCACCTAAAGTAAATGCACAGCTTTTACTTACATCGTCCACTCACAAATCCCCAGTACATACTGCAGTGATGCTGAGGCTGCTACCCAGATGGTCATTTGGGTCCATATTTGATTATTATGTGGTATTATGCCCTATATTTATCACCGCAATTATGCTTTAAAACTCTGTTTGCTGTCGTGCTGCGCTGCAACCACTGTAACTGCAACTGAACGCATCAAAGCAAATGTGTAAATCATTTGTCCTTCTTCATGTCGCACCTTGTCCAGTGTAGACAGTATTGCTGATAGTAATGATTTCTATTTTCCTTGGACGCATCACAAGGGTATTACTGATGATTCTCGGGATCAATGATAATCATGTTGTGTATAATCCTAAATTTATCCTCATTGACTGATCCTGGTGGATCCACAATCCACGAATTTGTGAATTGCTAGAATGTTTCAAAATCCACAAATGCGTGCAACGATCTGCAAATGCACAGCGAGCAATCCTCAAATACGTGCAGGGATCTACAAATTAGAGACCTGCAGGGACCTGCGGGACCCAACGCAACAGGGTGTGGCATGGCACAAATCATGATGGGCTAGTGTGGGTGCAGGATGCAGAAGAATAAAATAATTGTTATTAATTGTTATTAATCTATTGCACAAAAGCAAAAAGGACAACTAATTTAACATAAAAATGATTAAGAGGCGCAAGAATAGGCATTTTTGGTTTAAAACACGTTTGCAGCATGAGCAATGTAGCTAATCACAGACGTATCTGTTGATTTCTGCAACGCAATGGCCAATCAAAGTTGTTTAAGTTAGAATCCACTCACCGTTCTAAAGTTCTTGCACAATACTGAATATTGCGTTCTCACGAATCGTCTTATTAACAAACAGGCTATAGACATTCTGAAATATTCATAGTGCATTTAATCATTGTGTTATTATAACAGAGCTTTATGAGATCACGATGAACTGAGATGTCAGCTTTTTAGTGATATTGGGCCTCATTTACAAAACAAACGTACAACTGAAAATTGGGCGTACGGTTGTTTCAACGCAAAACTTGGAATTTATCAATATGGACGTGAGCGGTGTCTATGATTAAATCTCACGTCTGGTCTCAGTTCGTGTACGCAAGTTTTTGAGTTACCTGAATGTGCGCACAGCAGAGTAAATCTGGTGGAGAACTGTAGAATGACATAATTTTGTTCATTTAGGTTGCTCATTAGTCGATCATTTTTTTTGTTTGTTTGTTTTTTATATACAGGGCTTTAGCTTTATATGCTCGAATAGCAGCGTAAACAACAGACCATGAGGACAATTGTCGCATCATGCACCTGCAGCACTTCTGTGAACAGAGAAAAACAGAAATTTAGTTTATAAAAGGAATAAAATAAATAGGATCACACAATAGGCTATAATATTAACAGATAAACAAAAGGAAAAAAACTGTGCAACAAGTATAGCTACGCTCGTTTTTGTGACACTCAATGCATTTTATTTCTTTTCTTTATATCTTTATTAGATTTTATTCATCGGATCGCGCTGGTGCCTCACGCACATTGCTTGACATTTCAGCTATTAATCATCAAAATTAAAATGCAGTCAATCAAATATATAAGTTACACTGTTTATTTTAAAAGGTCCGCTGTAAAATCAGAGTGAAGTGCCCAAACAAACATTTTTATGCATCTGAAGGATTTTACACAAATATTTTTTACACAATCTCGTGACACGAGATCTCGTGAGATCGCAAGATTTCAGCATGTTATTCTTATTAAGTGAGCGACCGGACCGGGGTCTTTCCTGCGCGAGACGCCGCTCTCTGAACAGGGAGGTTTATTCACACTATGGATACCGCGGCTGTTACAGACAGGCTAAGTGGAGCATTTCAACTTTACAAGAACGGTCTGGCGCTTCAGACAGAAAGTAAGTTAAGTTTTATCCTTAATCTTCTGCTTAACGTTACTATTCAAACGCGAGGTTTGAGCAGTATAGTAACGTGCTTTAGTTTCCCCTATCACAAATGCAGATGTTGTGTTATGTTTCCTCGTCACGTTGCAACGCGACGCGTAAAAAGACTGGATGCAGCAAAAGTGCCTCGTTTGAAATGGCTTTTAATGTTATTGTGTCCTCATAAGTCATAATCATATCCCACTGTTTACTTATTCATAAACGTTTCTCTCTTTGTAACGCGTTCTGTTCCACTCATTTGAGGTCGATCGATGGCTGGTTTTAGGTCAAAGGGAAATTGTATTGAGAGAGAAAAAGAGAGCGATTTTTTGCATTAGTATAGTCCAATTAAATTTTTACATGCTTTATTGGCGTAATCTGCTACTTATCCAAACGCGAGTTCAAGTAGTGTTTGTAGTTTGCAGACATGATGTCTGATGATGTTTTCGTGACGCGAAAGTATGAAAGAGCTGGTGTGTGTGAGAGATTTTTTGGGGATACGCCATCACATTATGGTGAGGGGAGTAGTATTTCCGCCAAACGCTTGGCCA
>SCHK01212979.1:0-13097 GCA_004124795.1 Poropuntius huangchuchieni
GACCTGGGCCTGATTTGAAAAAATCGGATTTGGGCTGTTCAAGACTGTCATAAGAAAATCAGATATGTCTCACATTTGGGCAAAAAAATTGGATTTGGGCCACTTTAGCCTGCAGTGTGAACTAAGCCTAAGTTATCTTGCAATCATCACTCAGTCCCATTTTTTTTATTTGTCCATTCAATATATTTAATTATTAGCATTTCATCAACTAATGAACCCACAGAATTTTGCATTTGGAGAATCTGCCTCAACAGGACTATTCCAAGTCTGAAACTGTAATTTTTACAGAGGTTTCACAGTTAACATTAACAAATAGTCATCAGCTGAGAGTCATTTTAGAGACAGACAATCTTTTTGCAGAAAGACTGCGAATATAGTAAATGATTTCTTTTGTAATAATGTGCAGGGTCAAGGGTCAATTATGATTTTATACTGACTATAAACCCAGTGCTTCATACTTAATAGTGTCCAGTGTCTCTACGGTCTCTTCACCCACCAAAAAATGATCCTATTACTAATATGATCTTACAGTACGTTCCACATTCTGCCTTCTGTTCAATTTTTCCAGCCATTGCCATGACTGTACCTTGGCATCCGGGCTGCTTTTTGTCTGACTAACTGTGCTCACCCTGTGATTGTGGTATGAATTAACATTTCAATTGGCCCAAGTCGTTGGGGGGGAATTCTTCAAAAGATTTATATTAGTGGAATGGCAAAGGTCTAATATTGTAGGGATATCAATTACTTCACAATTTCTAGTGCGGTAAATGTACCCAGATGAGACTTCCTGTACGGCAAAAAGTAATGTTCAATAACTCTATAGTAAAAAAGGGGTGAAGAATCATTTAATACACCAAAGTACAGTATTTCTTTAACATGACTGGTACCACAGCTTCATGTGCCAGTACCAATTTAATTCCGATTTTTATGGCGAAGCCAGTGACAAGGTAATCCGTACGTCTGGCTAGCACCAGACGGAAATGTGATCTGTCTTGGCATAGTGCTTATTTAGATAAGACATGTGGAGTTGGTTATGGAGTCTGAGGCAGAGTAACGCTGCAGTAATGCTCTTCTCTACAGACTGTCAGCGATAGCCGGCTCTGGCCGAGAACCGCTGCACATGGATACTGTGACCTTTCAGATCCACCGTTGCCGTCTTAAAACAACAGCTGCCCAATCAAAGAAATAGATGTGATTGCTAAAGCAATGTATGGCCAATTATATCAAGCAGCTATAAAAGAGCCAAACACGAGTCACATGGGAACGGAATGTCCCATTGCTTCAGTTGTACCAATGAGAAAAAACTGTGCATTGTAATAGCAAGCCCATCAAACAGCATTAGTTGCAATTAATACAAGAACTGCTAGATATACCAGACCAAACTGGAAACATAATAGCTGTTTTGCTTGTCACTTTCAAAGCTTTTTCCTTCTAGGATTTTAAACTCAGGCCTTTAACATTTCATGGGATAGCGCCATGTACCGCAGTCATCATTTTTTTTTTTCCAGTACAAGCAATCCTGTATCTGTGACCAAAGTCTAGGAATCAAAACAACAGATCAAGAGGGCGCTGTGACTGTTAACTGAATGACTCAAAAGGCTTGCGGTACATGTGATACATTCGCTGACACTGTTTCTATTCAGATCATTCCATGGGAATATAAAACCGATTTTGTCATTTACAGACGTACCGTACATCTTTCTGGGCTGTGCTCGTTTTATTGTGTGCTGCAGAGCATTTGTGGCTGTGGTGTTCGTGGTTTCGGATTTGCTCTAATTGGTGCTATATTGCAGTAATCTCAAGTTGCCCAGTGCTTTTTCATTGGGGCCTGTGAAGAAACTGCAGCTGTTTTTGCAATGAATTTTACAGCTTCATAACCATATATTCTCATTACGTTACACAACATTACTCAGTATTAAGTCAACAAATACACTTATTAGAGCAAAGAAACAGGAAGTGCACATATAAAAGTACATCTTAGTGCACATTTAAAAGTACATTTTCCTGGAAAACTGGGTCTGAGAAATCCTGAAACATCCTTTATCCGAAAAAGAGTGGAAAAACAAGTGGGAATTAACCTGTCTTTTATGTGGAAAGTTTTTTACATTTGCAGTATTGTGCAACTTAAGTGAACAACTCGACCTTAACATGTCCCTTCTTTTTGTGTTTTCCTAGGTGAAAAAAGGGGCTGCGTGTAGCTAGTATCAACAAATGTGGTAGCGAGGCTATCTCTGAGGGAAAGGAATTTATGGTGTGTGTTGCTGTGTTATATGCCTGGGCTACTGGAGAGGAATGTGCTGTCTGCTTTAAGGTGTCATATGGGGATGCTCTTTGTGATTACAAAAGCTTGAGCTAAAACACCCCTATGTGAGAACATCTGTGCTCAAGTCTGAGTGGGAAATAAAGTTTTCTCAATATCCATATTTATACATAATTTAAAAATATATATTGTCATAAAAAATGATTTTATTCTGAGCTCAATTTGAGGTGCCACTAAAGGCTGTATCAAATCGGTACAAATCATCATAATTAAACTAAGTGGAATAAAACCTGCGGCTACTTCTGTTTTCAGCCTTTTGTTGTTTTTTTTGGTTACTTTATTTTAATAGTCCACTTTAAACATTCTACTAGTAACTATGTCAACTAATTCTCATTAATTTGCAACTAGGCTACATGTCTACTAACTCTCAGACTGTTAGGTTAGGTTTAGGGTTAGTAGAATAAGTTGACATATAGGCTACTTGCAATGTTTCTTATAGTCTTATGTTGTGGACCCATCAAAATGAACAAACAAAGTAACTTACTCTTAGTAGAATGTCTAAAGTGGATTATCAAAATAAAGTGTTACCAGTATTTTCTATAGAACAATTTGTATTTAAATCTACCAATTAAAATGTTCATTTTTAAAGATTTATATCCATGGAATAATTGTTCATGATTAACATTTATAATATGTGTGTCCTGTCTTTCCTGTGAGTGAGTAAGTAAATAGCTAAATAAATTCATTTCAACTCAAATCAATATCTCACAGCCATTATTTATTTTTTATAAATAAATAGAATTTTTACCAGAGGGGAAATAGTTAAGGTGAGTTTCGTGAATTTATGTTTTCTTGAAGTTGTTGTTTTTTGTAAAGACACTAGACTACATAAAGACTTTCACTGTATGTTCTAACAAGCATTAAAAAGCGCCTGTTGGTGCTTTTCTGCTTTAAACCAGACGGTCCTAGTTAATTGCCGGTGCTGAGCTGAGCCTCACCAACGCACCTATAAAATGTTATCCGTGAAATAAGCAGGTTACATATGAGAAGTCCACTGGAGATGATCCAGTCCCGCTTGCAGCCAGACGCACAGTAGCTGAATGGACACGAGCCCGCCAGACTCGTTGGGAAAGACGAGATTCGCGCCGTATTCATGTTCCGGGGTATCAAACCCTCTAGTGTTGGGCTGATATAGTGGAGAGCTGCAGTTGCTGAGCGCAGTGCTGTTGAATATGAGCAGATGGGATGGAAGACATTGAAATTAGTGTCGCTGTAGTTTAGCAACTAACATTGTAAGTACTTTTACATTTTTAGGCAATTTGCTATAATTGCCAGTTTACTTTTTTAAACTCAGTAGGCTATTTAAATAATATTTAAATACTTTGCCCATTGGTCATATTTTATTTATTTACTGAATACATTGTATAACGCATTATTGGTGAATTAGGTTGAATTAAATAGTAATTAGCCTATACATTATTATTATTATTTATTTATTTATTTTTAAATCATGAGAATCATTTAAAATAACAACTCATTCGTTGACAGGGGCATTATTACAGTAGACATTTCCTGGACAGTCTTTGGAGCTACATTGTCATTTGGCACATGGCAGTTAATGAATGCAGCGCGAGCAGCGATGAACACGGCAGTCTTCAGTAAGTTTGATCAGCTGCGTTTTGAAGAGAGCGGACAGAACGTGGAGAGAACCAGCAGAAGCTATTTAGAGGTGATTGATGGACAACATTCAGATTTACTGACCAGCCACAAAGTGATGGGTGGCACTGAAGCTCTCAAACACAGGAGAAATGGGTATGTATGCGAGAGACAAAATGACTGTACATGAAACATTGTAATTGTGACTGAATGTGATTCACTATTAATGTAGCCAAATAGGACGCAGCCTTTTTTATATTCTACGACCCCACATTAGTAAATATTCGTGAACAGTGTTGTTTTATACTTGTCATATCATAAGTATTAAAAAATGTCACTGTTAACTCTGTTGTAAATGTAAGGTAACAAACCAGTTTTATTCAACTGGCTGCTTATTGAATAATGGCAGCAAGTGACGGTTTGCTGTACATGGTTGTTTCTCCTTTAATTTATAGGAAAGCAGTGCAATGTAGTCTAATACATCAACACTGGATGTGAGCTATTTCTTACTCTTATTTAAAGGATACTAATACAGAGATGTGAACTCATACAGTATAAGTAATTAGGTTATATATTTTGACCAGATGCATCATATGTTTAAGGTAAAGATACAGTAGGGATGTTACACATACTTGGTCCACAGTGACATCTGCTGATTGTCTTGGTACTGGATATCCACATAATTTAATTGGACATTAACTCTTTTCTTTTAAATAGTTCATTAATTTAACCTGCATTGGTCTGCACTTTGTTTACAGTACCATTGGTCTGTATTACCACTCATGTAAAATGTTTTGTTTATACACTGACAAAGCAATAATTTGTGTTAATATTGTGTGGTGAGTGGTAAGGATGCTTTGTTGACAGTTTGTCAAAACTAAAGCTTAGAAAAAGCAACAGTATCTGCCATTAAATGTCATTTTTTTGTCAGCTAGTTTTGCACGAAGGATTACAAAGAATCATTATAAAATCAGCAAAGTAACTGAGGGGCAAAAAGGATTTGTTAAGTGACAACATCTTGCAGTAAAGGTGACTAATGACGTATATACCATTAAATCATGTGTGAAATATCAGGACAGATGGCTACAGATAACAATGTTGTTGTTTTTTTGAAGAAATTAACAATTGTGCATTAATTCTGCAACATAGACATTAACATCTGGAACATAAAATTACAAGTTTGCCTCTCTGTTTTGTTTTACTTGATCAGTGGAGGGAAGGTGCGACACAAACGTCAAGCCCTGCAGGATATGGCTCGACCACTGAAGCAGTGGCTCTATAAGCACAGAGACAACCCTTACCCCACCAAGACTGAGAAGATACTGCTGGCTCTGGGCTCCCACATGACCCTGGTTCAGGTGAGGTCACAACAAACACTGACATTGGATTAGACTGATATTTGATCAGATCAAACTGGGGTGGTTTTCAGGGAGTACTAGGATGGATTTGGAGCATATATATATATATATATATATATATATATATATTAAGACATAAAAACATGGATTTACAGAACATAGAAGTGAGAAAAAAAAGCGTATTAGTCCTATCATGGCATGTTTAACAAACAACTTACACAGCATTGTAAAATGTTCTGATTTAAAACAATGCTAAGGCAAAAATAAATTTTACTTTGCTAGGTCTAACCAGTTCATATATTTTAAGGATGACTGTGCTTATTTTTTTTTTTTTTTACAATTCTGGTGTTATGGGTCATCAAGATATTTCAAGGCAAATCTGGGTTCTGATGCAAATCCGGCTGGTTTCAACATTGCCATTAATGGAAAATCTTTGCAGTATCTTGCAGACATGGCCATACTGGTGTTTCATTTACTGGAAGGAATTGTTTAGATCGCTCGAATTTTAACTGGATTTCAAGGACTGTGACTTGGCTTATATAAAAAAAATACCAAATTCTTCCCTATCGTTGTTCGCTTCTGTGCTTTGGGTCTTTGTTGTGTTGCATGAGCCATCCTCTTTCAAGTTTTAGATAACAGACAGATGTGCTGAAGCTCTGCTGTATAATTTCTTGCTACAACTTGGAATTCATTAGTCCTTCTGACTGTAAACTGTCCAGGCCCAGAGGCATCAAAACAGCAGCCACAATATCATATTTTCCAGCATCATTTTTCACAACTGGGATAAGTTTTTGGTGTTGGAATGTTTAAACATATGGCTGTGTAGAACTAGACAAAAAAATTAAACCTTTATCATCCCATTTTTTTTTTTTTTTTGGAGATGGTTTGGTGGATGCCTCTTGTTTTAGTGTTTTTCTGATGGTAAACTAAAAAGTTAGTCTGGTAGTCTGCTGAAGCCCGCTCATAGGAGTAACAATCATGTTGAATTTCTTCCATTTGTAAACTATCGTCCTGATTATAGATGGACGGAGGGCAAAGTCTGGAAATTCTTATGCAACCCTTCCAGTCTTATGAACTTCAACAGGTCTCTTTCTGAGGTCCACTGAAATCTCTTTTGATTGAGTTATATTACACATAAACAGAATCTTCTCATGAAGAATGGGGCACTAATGTGTTTTTGATACTGCAGAGCAGGTCAATCTAAATGCATTGAAATATCTGACTGTAGTATCCTTCAGGGTCACATACTTTTTCCATTGATGATTTTAAATGTTTAAATTTTTGGTCCAATAAATTTACGGCGCTGCAAACTGGTGCATGTGTTATTTGTTAAATAAGTCTGTATTTAATATCATGACATAGATGGAAAATCTGATATCATTTAGAATCCACTTAAGCAGAAATCCAGATAATTTTGACATGATCCTTGCTCTTTTTTTTGTTGTTGTTCTTTTGGGTTTTTTTTTTTTTTTTTTAGGAATTTCACTGTGAAGCAGGTCTGGGGAGGTTTATGTGACAAAACATTACAATAAGTAAAGGATATCAAAAAAAAAAAAAAAAACCCTACCGCTAAATCAGCCTTTTACCAACGTCAAGACAGATACACAGATTTCAAGATTTAAACTTTTATATTTTATATTAATTTATTTCATTATTATTAAATTGCAAGATTAGTTTTTACCATGTGAAAAAAATGATAAATCCTGACAAAAAAGTCAAAGTCACTATTGCCAAACACATTCTATTTACAGGATAACTATGCAATACATTTCTTCAATGGAAGCAGGCCAGGTGGGTTGCTTGAATAATATAAAAGTGCAATAAAGGCACATCACTCACCTTGCTGATTTATGTATTGCATGTCATTTCTGCTGCGGACACATCTGTGAATTCATCTGTTAATTTACTGTATGAATGCATCATTGATGTAACGGGTAACATCGCTCTCTATCTAGTGTCAGGAGTCATATTGGTAGGGTAGAAATATTCCATGGTAAAACGCAGGCAGATTATGTAATAGAATATAAATTGTATGTATTTGTATGTCAGTATTATATAAATAAAAAATAAAAACCTAACCCTAACTCTAAATATGTCAAATCTTCAAAAACTGCAGACAAAAACAGTCTGACTCTGAGGAGTGATATACAGACTGCTAGCTTGACTGAAAACAAATAGACCGTGTACTGCATCATTTTTTAAATGTTCATTAAAACGTTACACATGTCAGAGCAAGCAAGATAAGCCAAAACGTGTTCCTGATTTAACAATGTGTTTGTATTTTTCAGGTCTCCAACTGGTTTGCGAATGCAAGGCGTAGGCTCAAGAACACAGTTCGACAACCTGACTTGAGCTGGGCTCTACGCATAAAGCTGTACAACAAATATGTACAAGGCAATGCTGAGAGACTCAGCATTAGCAGTGATGACACAACATCAGACGGTACGGATTTAGGGCGTTTACCTATTCTATAGACATTTTGATATATTCTGGCCCTCAAAGACAAAATATATTAACTGTACCAACACTAAAACAGTATAAGTGAAAATGATTTTATATCTTTTTGCGTTCCGCAGATGGGGAGAATCCTTTACAGATTCAGGCCAGCGAATCAGACTATAACAGACCCACGCACAAGAGCGTTATTCAGGACAGCAGAGTCAAAGGGGTGGGGCGAAGCTCAGACCCCTCGGTTTGTGATGATTATGTGTCTCCACCAAAATACAAGAACAGCTTGCTAAACCGCTATCTAAATGATTCCCTTCGGCATGTAATGGCCACCGAAACAGTTCTGGACTCTCGGAAGAGGAACCACTCTGGATCATTTAGCTCCAACGAGTATGAGGATGATTTTCTCTCACCATCATCAGAAGCTGAGGCAAACTTCACCTACCGTACAGGTAAGAGCTGTCCTAAACTTTCAAGATTCAAAAATGTAATTAATTGAAGAGGATATTGTCACGAAAACTCTTCAAAACAGTGTTTTTTTTGGAAAATATTAAATTAAATGAAACTATTTTAGGGATAGTTGGGGATATTAAAGGGATAGTTCTCCTAAAAGTTTGAATTGTCATTTTTAAATTCATCTTTGCAAACCTGTATGACTTTCAAAAGAGGATTTTAGGCATCACGTTCACACTGTTCTTTTTATGCACTATAAAATTAGGTGATACATCTCATGCTGTATATTTGGGGCCAAAGCTATTTTATGACTTCAGAGGACTTTGTATACAATACAGATATATGACATCTTTCACAATACAAAACTTATTTTTATGTTCTGCGAAAACATCAAAATCACACAAAACGCTGTAGTTTGCTCTGAATAACTTGTCAAACAGATGTACAAAAAAATGGAGACAAATGCAATTAAAGATTTTGTGCTAATTAATAATTCAATTGAATGTAAAGCTGTGGTTTCATATGGTTTGATTAGTGAGTGGAACGTTCCTGGACTCGTAGGTTATAGGAACACCTGCTGATGCCTCATGAAAGAAAATGCTTTAGTGTTGCCAAAGAAGTTGAGTCTAATTCATCATTAACATAATTCCACCTCAACATTTCAAAATGTTCTACTTCTCTGTTTATTTTGCTCCTGTGCCCTTTTGGAATGGTCTCGTTTTGGGAAAATTAAGGAATGCTCTGCCTTTTTTTTTTTTTCTTCATTTATTATGAAGTATGAGTCCATAAAAACATGCAGGTGTTTGTGATGAAATTAAGCAATCTAACAATGCAATCTATAACAATTATATCCACAGTTGTGTGCTAAGTTTTTACAACATCTGAGACATTAAATTTACGTTTTATGTGGCCTGTAATTTACTCAGTTCTGCCTGTTCAGAAGAACTAGCTCTTTTTTCCTCATTGTCCATTTGTGATTTTTTGCAAAAAATTGACAAGGACATTAATATTGACAGTAAAACAGAGCAACATCTCATTTAAAGACTGTCATTTAAAGAATGTTTCATGGAACTTTAAAAGAGATATTAAGGAGAATGACCAAGCTGTGCTTTTCTATAAACTGACCAGCGGCCACCATTGAAAAAAAATATAAGTAAATAAATAAATAAAATAAAATAAATATAATAAATAAATTTAAAAAAATAAGAATAAAGAATCATAATAGTATTGATGCAACCTTTCCAAGTCTTCTACCATATGACAAATTTGCGTGAGCAACAGAATGAAATTGATGATTATTTATAAAAATGAAATTTATAATTCATTATGGCCCGGTTTCACAAACGGGGCTTAGCTTAAGCCAGGGCTAGGCCTTAGTTAAACTAAGATATTTAAGCAACTTTTACAAAAATGCCTTGGAAGAAAACATTACAAGTGTGCATCTTGACACAGAACAATGACACTGACAAATTTTAAGATATGTCAGAGCAGGATATTTTCAGTTGAGAAAGCTCAAACATGCATTTTAGTCTGGGACTAGCTTAAGCCTTGTCTGTGAAACCGGGGGTATAATTCACTAAAAAATGTTCAGCCTTTTTCACATGCTGTGTGACAATCAGTAATGACTCTTTGTAGTTATTAATTATAACTAAGCTTCTAACTTGAAATGAGAGACTGTCAGGAGATGAAGAAAACAGCTGGCAGCTGTTAAATTTTTGTTGCTTGTAGACTTGTTCCATTGTGATGTCGTCATTGCCATCAAAAAGATGATTAGCTGTAAATATTTTCTTCATTGATTTTGCATGTTGTGGTTACAAAGAATCAGCCAATGCTGAAATGTCATTGTTTCACTGAAGCATGCCTGTGACCTCGAGACACACCTTACAGTTTCCTTAGATAAAAAACCACTTGTTTTCCACAAAAATATCATAAAACAAAAAGGTCAATATTTTCACATAATAGTTCAGAATGGGTCATATGCTCAGCTACGGATAGCTGTGAGAATGGTGCTCAAAAGCTTGTGATAGAATTTTTAAAAGAGACGAGGGAACATTTACAAGTGTTTTGGCCACTATGAGCCACACAGAGGCATCCCCACAAGGCAGTGAATTCAGTTTTGACAAAAAACAATAAAATATGTTGAAGCATTTTTTATTGTGTGAAAATTAGAAGTATCGGGCTTGTTTTTGTGTTTTAGCTGGAGTTGCAGTTTTGTTTCAAATGTTAAAGTCAAACTGAAGCAAGTCCTAAGTGTCATTACTTTATTAATGCATGCTCCTGGTCTTATTATGAATGGTTTGTGGTGTATTTGACCTGTAATCTTAAATTAAAATGTAATGAAACACGAAATATGCAAAGGACAAGGCAGGCATTCATTCTGCATTCATTCAGGTTTTTGCTTTTAATCCAGTCGACTCTCATTGAATATCCTGTTTTACTTGAAAATATATCACATTACACAAGTAAAATGAGCTGTGAACAGATATTTATGGTGACTTTAAATGTTGAATTTTCCAGAATAAAACCACCATGTGGCACAAAGTTGCAGATTACCGTGCAACATAACATAAATATTTTGCAATTTAAGAAGATTTTTTTTTCCAATAAATTAAAACACATTTGTTAAAAAAACAGTTTTATCTCTCTAAATTAGTTTTATATGATCTCAGTTTATAGCTAATGTGATTTTGCTTAATAGAGCCCTCTTGTCTTTAGCCAAAGGAGTCGGTGTATTTTTGGTATTTTTTGGTGTGTTTTACAGGTTAAGTCAATCCAAAGCATCTGTGGACAATAGAAGTGAAGTTAAAAAGATGAGAGACATTCAGTAGCACAAAGGAACCAGAGCCAAATGATTTATTAATGGTTTATAGTAGTTCTTGGCACAAATACTGTTTAAGAAATCCGAGTTGGAGATGTTTTAGGCAAAGAATATTGAAAATAGCATTTTGTGTGCTCATGCCTGTCGTCCAATTTTCCCCCTCATAGCTCCCATAAGAGAGATTTTTCTTTAAAGATCTCAATGCTTTCAGCAGAAAAGAGAGGCAGCTTTACTATTATAAACCGATTTATGTAGATACTGAACAAAGAACGTTATTTAAACCCATTCCAAAAGATGACTATGAAAATAAATGTATAATGTCATTGAATGTTTAATCTCAATTTGTTTGAGCTGTCCTCCCTCATCTAACCAAACATGATGTTTCCTGTCGTTCATTTCACACTGCCGGCAATATCAAATAGTGTGAAAGTGTTCATCTTCCAAACGGTTGTGTGAAGACAGCATATTAAGTTATATGATATAGTTTAACTGCAAAGAATACCTCATAAATGTTGAATGCTAGTTGCTGAGTCAATATTCTGTCTTCATTTACTCACCCTTGTTCCAAATACCAAAGAACGGGAATGGAGCTTTCAAGCTTCAGAAAGTTTGTGTGATCAAATAATTCCATGCCAATCATGCCCTATATTCCTAGTCTTCTGAGGAACAAATCGAACTTTATTTCGACATCCTTGGTGCTTTGAGAGCTCATTAGAGATATAGAGAAAGTCAGATGGGATTGCAACGACATGAGAGTTAGTAACTGATGATAAAGTTGTCATGTTGGGTAGACAACGTCACGACCATTTAAGTAGTCATTAGTCAAAGGAAAAGGTGTAATAATGTAAAAAATGCAAATCAGTTGCAGAGTGGTGGAACAACGTGTCTGTTTCTGACACAGAGCAGATATGCTTTTTCCATCTCGAGAGTGCAGGGGAAGCATAATTGCATTTGTTTTGGCTGGAGCACATGAATGTGGCTGCAGAGCTCCACTTAAACCTCCCCGAGCTCGACAAACACCCACTTACTCACCCATGTACACACATGCACATGTGAAAACATGTTTACTCATCAGTTCCATCGATATAGGGATATTTCATTAGCAGCATAAATGATGTGCCAGCTTTTGGCCAAGTAGCTTTTGTGGGTAGTTTGAATATCCAGTTTGTAACTCATTTCACGTAACTGTATTTTCAGTGACGTTGGACTGTGGCACATGCCAAAGCGAGAGGTAAGAATGCTGCTGCCTAACGAATCATAAGGTTTTTAAGTACTGTTAAAAACTCCTCATTAACCATTTCCTCTCCATTTTGGCAACAGCAGGGCTCGCAAAGGTGGCGGAGGAGGAAATAACGAGACCTACTGGAAAGAGCTCCATGCCGCCATGGCCCTGACCAACCTGGCCCAAGGGAAGGAGAGCTCAACGCCGGGCACCACCAGCTGTATCATCCAGAAGTCTTCCCATATAGCAGAGATTAAGACTGTCAAAGTGCCCATACAACCCCGACATTAGTGGCTAACAGACTGGACAGCGGTCTGTACTAGGTCATAATTGCTAAAAGACTACCTGAACACTTGAGTATGTACTACATGCAATAATTTTGTTGAAAATGATCCACAACAGCCTTTTCTAGGAGGAAAAATACATGTTGACTGACCAACGTGCCTATTTTTTTTTTTTTTTACCACTGTCCGATGAAAAATGACATAGTCAAGAAAGTTTGATTTGTGGACGATTGCTACAACACTAAACACAGAAGCACAAAAATTATCATTCTGATTTATACTGTCATCATTTCTGAAATACAGTTTTTGTCAGTGGCTAAAATGTAATATATTCATATATATATTCAATTTTTCTAAGTTATGTTAATTTTATTTTTAATTGACACAGGATTATTGTCATCCTATGGCAATGGCATATACATGTGGATTCTTGTGTTTAAGTATGGCATATAGAGGAAGTTTCTTTTTCTTTCTGTTTTTAATATTTTATGAGTGAAGCAACCTTTTTTTGGAACAAACCTTTTGGTTTGTTATTGGATAGCATTTAAGTTCATTTGGGCCATTGCCTGTGAAGATTATCATGCAAAATTCAGTAAAA